>VWPU01011203.1:0-132854 GCA_013398955.1 Callaeas wilsoni
GCTGTGAGGATACCAGCATTCAGGTGTTTCAGCAGCTGCCTTCTGTGTTCTGTTAAAAATCTAAAATAAGACCAAAACAAAATAAACACACCTAAGATTGAAATTGGCACATCCTTGGCAGCAGCATGGAAGATGGAAGGACAGATGAAAAGCCCAGGGAGCAGAGGAATGAAGAAGCCGGTACAACTCCAGCCACGGAAGCTGCAACAACTCTCAGCTGGAAGATGAGAATTTCCTTCTCCAGAACCACTAAATTGTGTGTCATGCTAAAGAATGGCCCCTGCAGCCAACCCCAGCAAGGCATCGCTGGATAAACTTTCACACAAACTCGTGGCAAACTCAAAACTGGAGCAGGAAACCAGTTGCAGCAGGTTGATATTGGAGGCAAACAAACGATTTCTAAAGATGCCTAAATGTGGCAAGTGTTTGTGCTGCTGTTGCTGCTCTGAAGAGAAGCTCACAAGCAAAGCAGAGCAGCCCGAGGGCAGAGGGTGGGACTGACTACAAATCCTGGGCTCACTAGGTCAAAAAGGACTTCCTAGAGATGTAGGGAGTCTTGGGCTCATCTCACAGCAGGTGCCTGTGCAGTGCTCCCCCTCCATATCGGGATCACAGACTCTCCCCCGGGACCAGGCTCTGCTTTCTCATCCACTGACAGCAGACACTTCCTGGAGGGCAGGATTTTTAATTTGCTGGCAAGCAGCAACAAAATTGATTAAAATTGCAAAATACCTTTTCAAATGACTCATTTCCCTATCACAGTATTCCATGTAAATAAGTGACTGCTATTGTAATTCCCAGTGCTCCGCTCCAGAGCTGTTGAAAGAAGAGGGGCACGCCAGGAAAAGGGGCCAGGAGCAAAGCAGAATCTGAAACTCTTCCTCTCTCCCCCTTTTCCAACCTTCACAAGGCTTTCTGTGACAGTTCCCAGGTCATGACTTTTTAATGAAATGAGCTAACATCCTCTACTTATTGAAGCCTAAGGTTTGATGAACAATATTTAAAATCATAGAGCCACAGAATGGCTTGGGAGGATAGGGACCATCCCCCTGCCGTGGGCAGGGACACCTTCCACCACACCAGGTTATTCCAAGCCCCATCCAACCTGGCCTTGAACATTTCCAGAGATGGGGCAGCCACAGTTTCCCCGGGCAAGCTGTGCCAGGGCCTCACCACCCATATAGAGAAGCACATAAGTTCCCCCCAAAAAAGTGACTAGTGAGGACAACTTGAGTGTTTTTTCTTGTCTTGGAAAAAGAAAAAAAACGGGGGGGGGGGGAAACCATGAGCTGCCTCAAGAATCAAAAACATTTCTATTTATTTTCAGTGAACCACTTCAGTATTTGGAAATAATTTTATTCAAAGCCTTTTATGCAAAGCAGTTTATGGCAGCCAAAGGTAAGAGCTACAGCTCTGTAACTCCAACAGAGTTTTTCCTTCATTGAGTCTTTGCAAGTCAATTAAAGTCTTTAGAAATTGCTTCCACCTTAAATAAAAAAATCCATACCTAGCTCTGCTGCTTGAAAACAGCATCTGGTAAGTGCCAAAAGAGGTACCTCTGCACTTCTTTAAAGGGTTTTTAATGGCACACCCCATTTCGTAAAACTGCTCTAGTGTCATGTTCCATTTGCTCATGAAATGCAGCAGCAGTGAAACCCAACCCATAACCACAGTTAAAATGGAGCTCCTGAATTAATGAATGAGAATATAGGCAGCAATTTTCTGCAAAGCCAAAGGGCTGGACCCATGCGATACCATCACTGGGAGATGAGAATTGCCTTCTCCAGAAATAATAAATTGGGTGCCATTCTAAAGAATGTCCCCTGCAGTTGCCTTGTGTGACCTGTCTCAGGAAAGAGGCATCCCAGTCCTCAAAAAATAGGCCCATATATTTATGTTCCCAATAAAAAGCTTAACTTTTTCCAAGGGATCAATCCATACATATAAAGATTAATACTTGAGAGCATATTTCAAATCACCAAAATTCTTGGCTCTGGCCCCCAACCAGGCACCACCACAAAATACCAGTTGGGGAACAAAGCATCACTTCCCTTCCCAGAGAGCTCAGCCTTACCCTTATACCTCGTGTTCTCCCCTCCACTGAGCATGACCAGGCTGACGAAACACATTCCTCAGTGTTTAGCCACAAGACTCCAGCATTCAGGGATTTACCACTAATATTTTCATGCCTGAGTTTTTAATTAAAGGGATCCTAACTCTGACTGGTGGCTCCTGGGGCACTGAGCAGCAGGAGGGGTGCAGGCAGCACCCGATCACAGGTTCCAAGTGGCATGTGTTGGTCAAACGTGGCCAATCCACATCCCCTGATATCTCCGTGGCTGTCTGGAAGAGGAGACCTTTAATTTCCATGCAGCCTCTTCGCTGCTGTGTGAGATGTTTGCTGCAGGCAGAGCCACCAGCCCCTCACCCCCTGCACCTGGTGAAGGGGTGACACTGCACAGAGCCAGGTGACACCGGTGCTGGCACTGAAACCACCTGGGACACTGGCAGAGCCTCCCGGCTTTGTTTTTCACTGAGTAACGTGTTTTACAAGGGGGTCAAGGAGAGGTCAAAATGGAAAGTTATGAAATGTCAAACTTGCTTTTTGCTAAACCGCGGTATTAATAGCATGAAGTCCAGACAGGCAGAGGGATTCATGACATGAAATATGTCTCTCCAGAGTCAGGAAACCTCTCAGACAGCCCCAGCCCTGTGTCTGTGCCATCAAACCAGCCAGGTGCATGAAGCATCACTGCAGGATGTGCTGGTTTCCTGGAGAAAACAGAGTAAACCAAGCAGTAACATCACTTCTGTTTTTCCCTTGTTGCAGGAGTTTAATCAGCAGCTCAAACCAAAACATTCTTGTTGGTAAAAAGATGATGACAATTAATCTAGATCTAATAACTGAAATGTTTTCACTGGGGAATTAAAACAAATTATTCCTTTGCTATTGCATCTTTGTCTCATTTACATTTTAATCCCAGAAGGATCTTCCTCTGTTATATTTGGAAAATGACTGCATAGAAAGGGAAAAACAACAAGGTTTAAGTACTCAGAGATGCACCAAGAATTTAGCTATTAACTTTTATGGCAGAAGTCTGGTTATGCCAAGTCCTAAATGGCTGAAAATGAGGAGAAATACTGTGTTTTTTTCCAAACACTGCTGAACGCAGAGCCTGAAGGCATTTAAGATTGTGCACACAAAGACAGGCAAACAAACAGCTGGGGCAGGAGGTTGTGTTGAAGGTGTAATTACACATTAGCCAGAGCAGAGCGGGTCACTCTTTCATTTGTACTGAAAGTAAAGGGGACTCCACTGGTGACACTGTGCAGGGGGAAAACTCTGCCTTCCCCACCCTGTGGCTCTCCAGTTCCAGACTCAAGCCTTGCTGTCCTTGCTGTGAGGTTTTACCACAGGATAACAAGTCCATACATTTTTTGCTCAAGGTAAACGTGTAGTGAATAAAGACTCCTTAGTGCTGTCAAAGTAAAATCAGTGTGGGATCCCACCTTAGCCCAGTCTGTCTTACCCACTTAGCCTGCCTGTGACTTCTGGTGGAAATATTCTTGTGAGTTTCCTTACTCTCTTCAGTGAAAAGGAGCCAGGTTAGCAAAGATCTTCAGCTTAGACTGCCAAAACTAATCTGATTAATTGTGACACATCCAGCTCCTCCACAAGCACCATCTCCAAGGCATGGCCCTCAGCAGCTGTGGCACATCTGGGTCCAGAAAAATCACTGCTGTCTCCAGCCCACCTCCAAATAAACTCTCAAGTAGTTGTCAACAGGGCAGAAAAAGGATCAGCTGCCTGAATAACACTTCACCAAGTTGGAGAGCTTTAGAGCTCATTAAACCCTCATGGTGATTCAGAGAGGAGAGATGTTGCAGGATCACCATGAAGAGTGATTCCCACTCCAGAGCAGCAAAAACCTGGAACTGCACAATGTTGCCTGAGCCTGAGTTGAGGATCGGTGGCCTGGGGACAGGGGGATGTCTCACCAGTTTGCAAGCAGTCTCTGGAACACCATTGTTTGCAGATCATAGTCATTACATAATGCAAGTATTTTCCAAAAAAATTAACCCCACCTCACCCAAGTTTTAAGATGATGGAGGGATAGCCAATTATAGGTACCAAAAAATATAAAGAAGCAGCTGGGGCTTTGTTATGGGTTTTGGTTTCCCACCAATAAAATTGTGACGAGTCACTGTAACTCCACAAGGCCATCTCATGTTGACATGAGTTTCCCCAAGAAATCTTTCTCTAGGACTGCAGTGTTCTGGGAGCAGGTGCTGCCGCTTGCTGCATGTATGTAGGACACCTTTGATCTGCTTCAAGGACAAGGATGGGCTGAGCAGGAGCCAGTCTCAGCTGGCACCACACAGTGCTTGTCACCAGCGAGGCTCCGTGCACTCTAAGAGAGCAGGTGGGAAGCAGGACAACAGGATCGAGTCTGCAGCTGCTTGGAACACAACCAGCTCCTCTTGGTGGGGTGGAGGAAAGCCAGGAAGTTCCTCATTACCCTTCAAATTCAGTAAAACACTGGGATATGGAAACAAGAGACAGAAACAAACTTGGGAAGAGCTGATTGCACACATCACATGGTGCAGAGAGCTGTGGGTAACATCCCTGTGCCCTTAACACAGGGTGCTGCAAGGGACAGGATTGCTGGGGGTAAACTCAGCCAGGCTCCTGGGCCTGAATTCTCTGTGTTGCTTTGCCCTTCTGGCTGACCATTGTCAGCAGATCAAGCACAATGCTTTAGCATTAACTTTCAAGGTCTTACACAGAGAGTTCTCAAGGAACTTGTTGAACTTTTGACATTGTACATCCCTGTTACCCGAGAAGATCAAAAAGAGGAGACTTTGGCCCAGGTGTACTATTTACTCAAGCCTGCTGTAATCCCAGGTTTACAGACTGACCTTCCCAAGAGCCCCCCAAGTTCCACAGAAATGACTCCTTGTAAGACATGCTTCAAAGATGCACCTATTACTTAGGTAAGGTTTACAGGGCACTCCATCACTCCACATTCCTGAAGACCTTTGGGGAAGCCCCCTTTCCCAAAATGCTTGGGGCTGAAATTTGCCAGGCTTCTAATGCTACAGTTCAGCAGGTCAAACTCAGCAGCTGAAAGATGAAATCCTGGCTCCACTAAAGGTGATGGCAGGATGCCTGATGACTTCAGTGCAGTCCAGCCTTTACCCAAAAAATTATATTCAGTGTTTCTTGAAGCTTTCTTTTTTTTCCTATTGAATCTAGTGCAGGCTGTGCTAAACAACCGTTTTTTATACAGATAGCTTCAGCTTTTCTGAATAATGCAAAATAAAAGCTGAGGTTTGAAGGGATCCCCTGCATTCCTTCAACCACTCTGGGCAGGCTTTGTTGGTGCTTTCCCCCTTCCTCAAACACAGCATGCAGCTTCACTGGATGCTACAGAATTGCTGTAGACTTATGCTGCTATAGCTGAAAGGAAGATCAAACTGAGTATTCAATTACTTATGCACTCAAAGATATTTATGCCTCGAGATGAAACTCCTAAATCTGTTATTATTGCCATTCCCTCTTCTATTACTATTAGTATGTTGCTGCTTTCAAATCTATGGAGATGTCAACACCAGTTACTGGCAGCAAAACTGAAAGATGAGAGCGTGACAGGGAAATGTTTAGAATTATGAATCGTGCGCAAGAACAGATGAGACACTTGATCTTCCTTAATTCTAGAAGAGTACACAGGGATTTTTCCTCAGATTTATGTTTTTCCAAGATCTGTTTCAGATGCTGCAGTGGTTTGAAAGCAGAGTGAGGTGAAGAGCAGCAGGTACTGTCTGGGGGACAAACCCCCAGAGAGGAAAGGTGCTCTTGGAGCAATGAACACAGGTGTGAAAGGGACAGGACTCCCCTACCAGCACTGAGTTCTTGGCCCAAAGTCTGTGTGACTATAAATGCAATGCTGAAAAGGAAAAGTCGACTTGCTTCACAGCATCTCATGCTTTCCTGCACCCCTCTGTTGTTACAGGTGGCATCTGGGAAAGTCAGGCACTCGCACACACGGCTGTAGTTTATAACAACAGCTCTGCAGCAATACGATGCCATAAAAGTCTGTATTTAAAGATGGGAAGATCAGTGATGAAAGCCACAAGTCTGATACTGTAATGGCTTCTTCCCCCATCAATACCACAGACAGCAGCTCCCTTGCTGTCCTCTCCTCTATTTACATCCAGATATCAAGGGCCCTCGCTCAGGGAGTGTGGAGAATAAAAAGCCAGAAATCCCAACCACTCTGAGACATGTGCAGTGTCTGATGCTCACTTTCAGACAGCCAGCTTCCAGCGGGCCCTGAACAGTCACCCTGAGGAAATGAACCCTGGAAATGAATCTCTCTTCCATCTCTCACTGTGACTCTGTCAGCCCTTCCCTGCTCCTGACACGCAGCCACCAGAGCCAACCACAGCCATTGTTTCAAGGGGAAATCAGTGTTCAGCAGAGCTGCTGATTTACTCCCCCTGGAAATGAACACTTCTGTCCATCTGCAGCAGAGGGCAGAGCCCAAAGGGCCCAGCAAATCTGCCTCACTGACAGTCTGATCCACTCCAGCCAGACCTGAAAAGGCTCTTTCTGCAAGCAGCTCATCCCTCACACCTCCCTGGTCACCTACATCTCCTTTCACCTTAATCTATCCCACAGCAGCTCCTTTTTTTATAGGCATGTAAAACCAGTTCCTAAAGTACCTGAGTGTGTGAGACTTGTGTACACAAGGTGTACCCCTGATCTCTGCCATGAGCGACCCAGGAAGCCTCCAAACCACCCTGTCCTGAAGGTGAGAGGGTCCCAAGAAGATCCCTTCATCTACAAAACTCTTTTTAATAGTCTTCCCCAAAGAGTGTCAGCGACTTGTTTTAGGAAGAATACAGGTTTGGGTAGGTGTGAGTTGGGTGGCTATTTTTGTGTTCTTAAGTGTTAATCCTTTTACCTTTCACCCTTGCAAAACAAGCTAAGAACTGCCAGGATCTGTAAGAGCCCAGGAATAACTGCCAGCAGCTGCATCTCACAGGCATCAGCAGCCTAAACCAGATGATCTCTACTAACCATTAACAGCAAGATTAACCAGCTACTCAGAGCACAGTGGCAGACTGATAACCTGGCATCAGTATCTGAGGGAAACATTCCCCAGGGAACATCCACTTCATGATTTCATTATGAGGACAACAGATCCCTTCCCACAACAACGACTTTTGCAGCCAATGTACAAGTACCCAGTGAACATTTTAATTTGAAGAAACAGGTGGATGTATTTGTTCTTGTGGAAAGATTCTGCAGAGAAAAGTCTAAAACATCATCCCTTACTTATTTGAAGCAAGATTTTAGCAACACATTTGGGAAAAAACATATTTCAATGCTATCTTAAGATATACATACACCTATTCCATGTCTGTACATCAGCAGAATTTGGGGTTTGAGTTTCAGTGGCTTCTCTGCAATCATGAGTACAAGTCACACATTTTTGTTTCAAAAGGAAAGACAAGAATAGGAACAGAATAAAAGACTATACCGAAATAACTACCCAGACTCAAATAATTCCAAGCCTCCACTCACCCACTCATAGCAAGATTTCTGATGAAATAATGACTGATGACTTCATATATGTTGGCAATAAAAAACTCAGCCTACTGGTTTTCTCAGTTTTGCCAACGTAGATTATCAGAAAACAGAAATCCAGACTTGCAGTTAGCACTTTCCAGGAACTTTCTCAAAGAAAAACATTCTCCCCTTTTGGTGTAGATATCAGATCTCCTCTTTCCAAAGGAAGATACAGCCTTGCTTCACTTACCTCCTCCGTAGGTGGTAGCACACATGATGGATGTTGTCCAGGCAATCTGGCTGTAGGAGATGCTGAAAACAGCCTGGATCTCTTTAAAGTAGATTGTGAAAGCTTTAGGAAAGGTAAATGCAAACCCAATCGAGATGGAGGCTCCGAACACCACTGCCCAGCCCCATCCACCGTCAGGGGGGACATAGCCCAGGTCTGAAAGGACTGGAGGAGACATGATCAGAGCAGATTCCGCAGCACAACCTGCTTCCCGGTGTCCTGCAGAGCAGAGAAGATGTGTGTTTTACAGAATATGCATAGCATGTAGTCAGGCATCACTTAAAAGCAAAATAAAATAATTTAGAGGTACAGAGAATCACTCACTCTTGAAGCCTTAATCCTTTTGCTGCCTTTTAACAGTTATTGTTCAATTCTAACACAACCAGGATCACCCTTCCCTCTCCAATAACCCTGCCCAGCTCTTCCAACTATATTTTAAATACACACCCTCAAAATACTCCTCTGGCCTCCATGTGCAGGAACAGACCTCAGTCCCAGACGAAGTCAGTGCCTCCACTTTCCGTTCTCTCCTGCATCCAGCCTGTGGCTCTGTGTCCCACCTCGGGAGATGGCTCCTGGAGGTTCTCCTGTCACGGCCCCTCTGGAGAGAACCCGATGCTGCGGTTGTACCTTTCTTAGGGTGAATCCTTCATTGTGTACCTTTCAGATGTGGGTGGAAGTCCTTATGATTTCAGATTATTCCTGCTAAAAAGAATAATCCCCATGATGCAAGCAGCAGGTGAACAGCCCCAGAGTGGGCCCAGCTCCCCTGTTCTGCCGGGGGACAGGGCTCCCTTGGCTGTTGTTTCCCTCAAACCAACAACCAAACTGAGCAACTGCTTGCAAAGGGGCTGAAGTTCCTTCCTACTTAGGGGCAGCAATTCCACTCGTGCCTGAGGCCTGCCAGGTTACCAGATTATGCTCAGGAACAGCACAGATCAAAGAGGGCATTCACTCATTTGCATTCTTCCCATTTTCCCTGGTCATTAAAATAAAATGAGGATAAAAGGAAAAATAAGTAAGACACACATTTCTTTTCCATGAATCTTTCAGACACACTAAGGATGAGTTTTGGAATCCCTTTGCAAAATAGTCAGACCTCCATTGAAAACTTTCGATCCTGTCCTGCAAGATAATGGCTGATTTTTGTTCTTGTCATAGCATTTCTTCACTATCTTTTTTCACTAGAGACCAAGACCATTAATCTCCATTTATTTTTAATTGAAGGAAATTTATGTAAGCCTCTATTCAGTGCTCTAAAGGCATCGCTTCTGGTTGTGGAGGCCCTCGAAAGGTGAGAGGTTACGCTGGAAGAGGATCACCACACACCTGCCCCATCCTCACCCTCATCACTTGGCACCCACTCCCAGCCTCTGTGGGTGAGGAGTCACGGTCAGATCCAGTCTAGCAGGGCAGAGATTGCCCCACACATGGCTCCAAGCTTTGATCCACTAAGACCCGTGAGAGGATTCACTGCCGTTTACACAGAATCACAGAATGATTTTGGTTGGAAGACGGTTAAAGATTATCCAGCTCCAACCCCCTTCCAAGGATTTCACTGGAACATAAGAGGAACTTGACTTTAACTGGAAAAAATATTAGCCCAAAATGTTAATATTTAATAAATCCAGTCTTTAAGAATTCTAATTTCTATCTGGATAATATCCAGGATGGCAAGTTGTTGGGTTTCCTGAGATTTCCTTGCTCTATCAAGAGATGACAAACTAAGTCTTTTACAATAACATGACAAATAATAAGGAAAATGCCCCATTACACTAAGAGGGATGCTCTTAGTTTGTTTTAATTTCAGGATCAAGCAAGATTGTACTTGCGAAGTTTCTCTTGCTCTGATATTAGGCAATAAAGTGGTCTGATAGATACCCTTGAAACATTATTTTTCCCTTATGGGTATCCACAGTATGCAGAACATTCTGATGCAGAGTCTGTTATACCCCATCATGTAAGCCTTTCCATAAAAAGAAATAATTTTCTTTTAGAATTACATTAACTCTACTTCATTACTGTAGGGTGAGATTTTAAAAGGAAAACCCAAGTTAAAAAGTAATAGTGGCGATGTTGGAATGCCAGTCTGTTGATGTTTAAGAGATCTAATTACTCATCAAATTGCATTTCATTGCACTGCTTCTTTCCTTTATGGTTATTCTACCCAGTTTAGGCCATTCAAATATTACGGAGAACACCAAGCTCCCAAAAATATTGCCACGTACTAGTGGTTCTGAAATCAGGCAAAATAAAACTGATTAAGGGGTGGTTAGAGTGAGGACACATTTCCTTATTTAACATTATGTTTGGTATTCACAATCTACCAAAATCTAGGATATGCAAAATTGTCAGGCCCCTCAAATTCAAATTTTTTTGGCAGTCCTTTAAAATGGTTGGATCCAAACTTTATATCTGGGATTAAAAAGAAAGGCTATTTTTTATTACCACCAATTCTAAAATTATGCCTAATTATACACCACCTTTAGAAGTGTTACATTATGAACGTATTTGTGTGTTTAATTTTATTTTTTTGTTTCATGAGAGATATATCGAGAAGACATTAGCATAAATTCAGATTATGGTATCAGATCATTGTCCAGCTTTTCTATATTAAGGCAAATTGTTACACAAGACAGAAAACCAAAGAGGAACCAAAGTTAAATGAAAATGTAGTGTACAGTCAAAGATAAAAATCACACCAGCTGACTCTTACTTCTCCAACTGTAAAACAAGGCTTCCAGAGGAAGATTTAGGGGAATCCAACTTTGGGATTATAAAATTTGGGATTATTCTTAGAGGGTTTAATAGCCTGAGCAATCAGCAGACAGCAATGTGGTACAGTCCCAGTCTCCCCTCATTTTTCCTGTGGCACCCCTCGAGGTTTGGGAGACATCAGCACTAAGGAGGGCCCAGGACCATTCTCTCACAGGCATTGCCCCTTCTGTTACCACACTCTTAACAACAACTTTGTAATTTTAAAGCAAGGGTTGTCTTTGTCTGGCACAAATTTCCTTGTCAGCTCTCTCATTTTACCCCTATTTCCTTTTTGTGAAGTTACTGGATGTCCCATTTCTCCACTTGCCACTCCCTGTAGGCTTCCTGCTCAATTCCTGTTAGTCTATTTAGACTGATTCTTTAGACAGGTATTCTGGATCCTTTCTCTACTATTCTTCAATCCTCTTTGGGAATCTCTCTGAGGCCACTAACAACAACTTGGAAATAAAGGAGTTCCAGGTCTCTTGCACAATCAAGGCCCTTACATCTCAATCCAGTTGACGCTTACCATCTTCTTTTCCTTGATTTATTGAACTGCTGTCTTTTGGAACAAACACACACAACCATAGTCTACATTCTGTAACCCAGATCAACCGGGGACAATTCTTAGACTGTACAATTATTTTTCTACACCGCTTGTTTTATTTGGTTGGGGCTGAGGTTTTTTTTGGTTGGGTTTTTTTGCTAAATGAGAGCACCACGATAAATCAAACCTGAGTCTGATGAAGCTTCACCTGCTGATCCAAGGACTCCAAGATTCGCTCAAGCCAAGCATGCCACCACACACACACATACTCACTGACCACTGTCCGATGGGACTGTTCCCCCTCCGGCCGAGGCAGGCACCCCTCGGACTCCTGTCCCTCGGGAGCGGCGGCTGCTGGCTCCACGGGGAGCGACCTGCTCGCTTTTAAAGCCATCTGCTGACCTCGTCCCCCACCCCAGATGCAGCTGAGATCAAAGGTTGGGATCAGAGGCTCTGCCCTCAGATGTAAAGCCTTTCTGTAACTCGGAACACCCTCTGCCACCTGTTACATCCAAAGGCTGCTGTATCTCACATTAACTTCTCTTGAAGGGGTGGTCCTTCACTCACCAGGAAAAAAAACAGGGCAAACTCTCCACTCGCAGTGCTTGGAATGCTGGCACCTCTCAGCTCCTTTGGATGTCGATAAATTATTTGTCAGATACTGCTTTTCCTTGTACATATTAACTTATTCTTTCTTCACAACGTATTTTTGCAGGCTCTGCTCCCACTCTCCTCCAGGGAAATTCGCACATCGAGGTCTTTGCCCGCCCATCCAGGCATTTTACCCTTCTGCCTGAAGTTCTCCTGCATGACTTCTGGGTCGCCCAAAATCCTGCATCAGATTGATTTTGATGACCCAAGAAATGAAGGGGTTGACAAGCCACAGCAACACTTATCAAGGGGTAAATGTCACCCTGAAGTGAGGGGAGAAGAGACAGAAAATTCCTGAATTTTTTTGCCAGTAACCAAGCAGTTGACTTGGACTATGAAATGAGCAGTGTCCACAATGTGAGCCCATGCTTTGTAAAGGTTAATGTAACCCAATTTCAGTAGGAATGTTTCCACCAGACTTATGTTGCAAATCCCCATTTGGGGGATTTAAAACATTCCCTTGCTGCGTTTATAATCCGGACGCCGCAACACACTACTGAAGCACAAACAAAAACAGGGAAAAAACTGATGGTAGGTGGGCCAGGGAAATGTTTTCATCCAATCTGAGCAGAAAATTCACCAGAAAGGTAAATGGAGACAGAAAAATGATACATCCAAGTTAACTTGTAGCCCATATTTCCTGCCTTGTAGCCACATGCAGTCATCCACACTCTTCCATATGGCCCCAGCAGAAATATCTTCCTTGCAAGATTGAGTTCACACACAAGTTCCCAGTTTGCACTAGCACAAAAGGCTGCAAATGGTGCTCTCCCAGCCAGCTCAGGCACAGGACACACAATACTCATCTCCCATTTAAAAAGATTTTCTACCAGGCAGTTGTAACAGCTTGATAAAAATGTCTCCAGTGGTCAAAAGACAGCAAGATAAATTCTGGGGAGAAATCCATTGAGGGCTATTAAACACAGAGATGTCACCTCTGGCGCTGCAGATGGCAAACTGCTGGAGCTTGGGGAGTATTGACAGGCAGCTCCATGCTTGTCTCCCCAGGCACCCAGCATCAGTTCAGAGTCAGGGAGAGAATTCCAATTCCAATTGCACGGACCTTGGGCTGGTCGATGCTGTGGTCCAGCTCTTTCTGCCTCACCAGTCATGGCTCTGACCAGTTATTCTGCCTAAAAATGTTTTACAGCCAGAAATATAACAAGCATATCTGGTGCTTTTTCTGTCTTCTAAAATGAGTGAATCCTTAAAGGCAGTTATAGGTGCTGTGAGGATTCCTTACAGATTGTTGGAGGTGCTCGTGGTCCTCTTTGCTCTGCCTCAAGGGAGGGCACCTGGAGGAGGCTGCAACCACACCAGGCCTAAAGTTCATGGGAGTCATTTATTCCTAAAGGTGTAGTGTTGGAAGAATGCTATTGAAAAAAAAAAATTGCATTGCAAAAGGTGAAATTCCTTTAGACTTTCAAAATAAATTAACTTCTACACTTTCAAAAATGTACTTTCTATTTTTCTTGTGGATACTTAACAGTCCCCTTGATGCTGAGCCATTTTAGACTGGTGCTTTACCAAATTAAAACATGGATTTGTCTTTGTTAGATATTGTCCCTCCTCCCGTTTCCGTGTTCATAGCAATTGCCTAAGTTATAAAGGTTTTTGCTGATAGTTACTGAGCTGTGACCATTTCTAGTGCACTTCAGACACAATAGCAATTCTCACTATTGAGACTGCTCTTCAAAATCACTACAGAAAACCTTGGACACCTCCCTTGTGGTTGAGATGGACAAAAGCAGCAGAAACTCTCCTTTACTATTTCATTGGCCTATGAAAAATTGAAACTTGAATGACTAATCCAATGGCTCTTTCTTCTTAATACTTCCTCCCCATACACTAGTTTTGATATAAAATGTGGTACAACTTTTACTTAAGGAAAACAAAATGTAAATTTGCAGAGTAAAGACAATTTCAGCACTTAATTTATTGGCTGTTGGAGAAGGTTGATTTGATATTCACCAAATATTCCTGCCCCTGAACTTTTCAGAATCTATAAAGAAATCTGTTACTGAAGGAATATGAACTGAGTGAAACTGGAAGGGCTTAAGGTAATTCAAAATTTATCTGCAAATCTTTTTCTACAACTGATGTGTCACACACCATCTTCACTTCAAAATAATAATCTAATAAAATTTAGAACTGAGTTTATAGATAACCAAAAATTAGATATGTATCATTAAATAGAAGGATCAAAAGTTGGCACAGTGAGCATACAGTTCACACTTCTTACACTTGGACTGGACATTGCCAGATTTGTGTGACAGTGAGGGCTGCAAAGCAGAGGTCACATGCAGATCTAAGGAGACATGGGAACACAGAGGGCATTCCTTAAAACAGATATATTTGATATTATCTTGGTTGATGTTTTACAGGTATGTTATCATTGCTAGCACTCGGTGACACTTAAAGGTCTAAATAAGCACATACCATCCGTAAATCGTGGAGCTGATCTGTTAAAAGACAGCAGCCTGAGGTTATTTGGGCACAACGTCCAGTCCTGTTACCCTGGCATGGCTTTGGGGCCAGGCCCACAGCCACAGAGAGAGGGAGGGCAGAGGAGAAACCTGTGACACACTTTTATGAATTACACAGAGGTCCTTCCGTGCTGGGAAGGCCTCCCCATCACCCAGGCACTACAAAGAGCAGGGCATCATGCTTTACCTATTTTGCTTTTGTTCCTCTTCAGGCAGATCTAGACCTTCTTCACTCAATGCTTGTGACATGCAGGAATTCACCTAATCCTTCAAAAACAGCCAAACGTTCTCCAAGTGGGGATTTTTAGCACTTTTTTCATGAGGAAACACAATATTCAGGGGTTTGTACATGTGCTCAGCCACTCTCACCGTCTGCTCACCACCCCCCAACTTCTCAGGTAGTGGCTGTTTTAAATTGCTTTTTGTAGAGGGCCAAAGCTTTCAAAGATGTAGTCTGTACAGGATTTGTGTCCTATCGGTTGGTAAAAAACAGACTCCAGCAGCACCTTCTGAAAGGGAAAGCTGACAAACACCTTTGTTGTACTTCAGAAATTCCACTTGGAGAGACGTTAGAAATCGGTTGGTTTACTTCTCCTACTTGTTAAGTAACTTGTTTGCATAATCTTTGGGAAAGTTAATAAACACCTGCCTCTTACAAATAACGATGCAAATATCCACTGTGTAGAACACAAACACAAAAATCAGCAGTGAGGCACTGGGACCTCAGTGAGATATTAAGAAACGGGGGAGGTTCCAGCTTTGCTGGTGTCACTCTTCCATATTTGAGGGGCCCAGAGGGGAGAACATGCTGCGAAGAGATAAGGAGAATGCAACAGCTGGATGGTTATTTCCCCACCTATAGGCTGCTCACGAGTGCCAAGCTGAGATACTCCCCTGCAGGCAGCAGCCACTTCACAGCTTTGGGGTACAAACATGGTGGATAAGTCCATTTAAGTAATGCTGCTTTGTTTTAGGGGGTGTGCAGGGGTTTGTGCGTTCCTGTCCTTCAGCAGATGATCCCGAAATAACACGACTCATTTCCAAAAGGATGTCTGAAAGGAAAAATATGCCCAGCAAACAATTTCACCACCAACTTGCAGACGGAAAGAATCTCTCAAGGGCCCAGCTACTTCTCTCTTCTAAAAAAATACATTGGAATACACGTTAGTATCCAAAGAAGGAAAATCCTTATTGACATTTAAGAGTATAATCATTTGCATGTATGTGGCTCTCTAGCTCCCTTGGTTACTGCTCACCCTCCTTGCACCTCAGTAGGTTAACCTGACCTTGCAAAGCGATCTCATCCACCTCTGTTTCAGCACTGGCATTGTAACACACGCCAGCATTGAAAGGATTTCACAAAGATCTCCACAGGAACTTGGGGCACTGGAGGACAATCCATGTATCTGCTCTTTGCCATGAGAGCAGGAGAAATTAGGGAATCAGAGAACATGGTTGAAACACTCCTGTCCCTCTTTCGTTCTGACCCTGCTTCCATCTCCTGTGTATTTCCTGCTTATGCAGGAACTGAATTCCTTTTTTACTCACACAGGTGTCTTGCCCCTTTTACCCAATTTCTTGTTCATGGGGCTGCATCATTTTAGGCCCAGAAGGAAGAGATCCTTGAGTATCAACCAACCCTCTTGGACCCCTCTTCCCTGCAGGGACTGTTCCCATGGGATTGTTCCAAGATCTCTGAAGAGGCTGCGTGTAGAAAGCCTCATCCAGTTCCTCCTCCTGCTCAGGTGGCCGGTAGCAAACACCCACAGCAGGTCACCCTTACCAGACTGCCCCATGAGCAGAGCCCAGGAGCTCTCAACTCGCTCATCATCCACCCCAAGACAGAGCTTGAGACATTGCAAATGTTGCCACCAGAACCTCAGTGCCTTCCAGGTCTGTCCTTCCCAAAAAACGCGGCCCTTCACACCAACATGGCAGTCACAGGGGCCACCCCAGCACACCTCTGCAGCCACCGTGAGATCAGAGCGCTGGGACTGCACAGACACTGCCTGGAGAGCCTGCCAACATCAGCACCATCCCAAGAGAATTCCTCCTCCTGCTCAGGTGGCCTGTAGCAAACACCCACAGCAGGTCACCCTTACCAGACTGCCCCATGAGCAGAGCCCAGGAGCTCTCAACTCGCTCATCATCCACCCCAAGACAGAGCTTGAGACATTGCAAATGTTGCCACCAGAACCTCAGTGCCTTCCAGGTCTGTCCTTCCCAAAAAACGCGGCCCTTCACACCAACATGGCAGTCACAGGGGCCACCCCAGCACACCTCTGCAGCCACTGTGAGATCAGAGCCCTGGGACTGCAGAGACACTGCCTGGAGAGCCTGCCAACATCAGCACCACCCCAAAAAAGAGAATTCCATGTTGTTCTCCTGGGCTGCCGTGACTGGTCATGAGACAGTCTCTGGAAGGGAACAAAGGTTCTCAAACAACCAGTATCATGTAGAAGCAGCTCTGCTAAGCACCATCACTGCAGCAGAAACCACAAACAATGCTGGAGCTTTGCTATAAAAGCCAGGGGCCTCTAGTTCTCAGCTCTGCAGCGAAGATGCTGGGAAATTCAGTGTAAAGGGGGTTGGGGCTTTCCAACACACAGTATTCTCAGGCTGGAAAGCCTGACTTGACATTCCTGCTGAGATGTCAGCTGCAGACAAAGGCAAGGAGAAAGGGAAGGGAAAGACCATGTCACCTGTGTGTAAACAAATGAGAAGTTACACCTGAACAGCCACAAGGAATGACACAAAAGAACAAAGAACCTTAAAAAAAAAAGTGGCATTACAGACAGGAGAGGCACAAGCGCAGAAACAGAAGAACTGAACAAACATCAAAAATACATCAGATTAATTTTCAGAAATTTACTAAAATGCACACAGATTTGTCACAAAAACAGTTGAACTCCACTGTATTTCAACAATAGGTTTATTTTAAGAAACATAACATGACATTAAGTAAAAATGCAAAATTGTGCAATTATGGCAAAATGTTTAAAAATCCACACATTTGCCCTCATAGGACTACAGTACTTCTTACTAACATACCTGAGCACTGAATGTTGGATGCCACTTCTCAACAGCCTCGCGAACGGGGAGCTCTTGGATCTCTTGTAGAACATACACACACTGCATGTCTGGTGCACCAAACTGCTTTGTTATTCTAAATTTCACTGATGGAAGCAAGTGGAAATTACAAAATGTTTCCTTCTAAAGTAACTAATAATTTTGGAAGAGATTTACACTCACCTAAGTCCTTACATTGCTAGAAATTCATTTCATAAAGGGAAATAAACAAATGCAAAAAAAAAAAATTCCAAATGAGCAAAATGTACAGATTACTGTTCAAATATTATCAGTACCTTTGGTGCAATTATTTTTTTTTTTGTGCTGTGCAATTTTACTTAAGCCTGACTCTAAAGCAAAACTTTACCAGGAATCTGACTTTCAGCATAACTTAGAAGCATTTAAGAATTGGCAAAATGTCACAGCTACATTACTGTCTCAACAAACTCCTCATGCAAAAGATTTAGTATATTCTACTCCCACAGCAAGTTCCAGGATTTAGCTTTCAAACACATGACAGACTTGGATCACACCCTCGGTTTGAATGGTTAAACAGAATGGAGATCTTCGTACTTTAGTGCAGATAAACAAAATTAACAAACCTACTGCAGAATTAACCACAGCATATTGTACTTCTATACATCACATGACCAGTCAACTGCTAACTCAATTCTATTTCATAGTTTCAAGTAATATATTGAAATTTGTTCTACTAAATAAATATAGATTGTCAAAAAGCAGCAAGAAATCTTGTAAATATTCAACCAAGCTCAAAAAAAAAAAAAAGAAAAACAAACAAAGAAACAAGGAAAAAGTTACATAACACTTTGCAAAAAAAAAAAAAAATGGTCTTACACACAAATGCAACACTGTTAGGGAGGGTGCTTCAGAAAGCTTGCAGCTAGAGGCCTACAACAGCGCAAAGAGAGCTAGCCAAGGACTAAGGACCATTAGTTAAAAATTAAATTAGTTGTACTTTTCAGAAAACCCCTTATTCTTGGCTATGCATATAGATAAAACTATCCAGAAGAAAACTAAACAAAGAAACAATACACCTCAACACTGTTGGAAAATGCAGTCTTAGCGAGAATTGCCAAATTCGGGAAAAAAAAAATCAAAATGCAGGTGCTCGCATTGGAAGAAGAGTTTGGTGAATCTCTGGAAGATGAGGTATGTAATGCAAAGAGGCATTTTTATTTTGCTTTTCATTTCACAGTTTTTTATTTGTTTTTGCCTCTCAAACATTTTGTGCAAGAATTAATAAATAGAACCAGGCGAGTATTTTCATGTGTTAGGAAGATTCTGTTTGGGAACAGGAAGACCACATAGTAAACAAACGTTATCCAAATCCTCAGCCATGCCAGGGGGATAAACAATGAGCTAAATATTTGGCTGACTGAAATATCAGCTGTTAAGCCAGATAATGGTAAGCACTCTCAGCCAGTGACGGCCAGTGCCATGTCAAGTTAACTGGTTTACTCAGGTCAACAGGAAAAAATAGGAAAGAGTAAGATAACTTAAAGCTCTGCAAAAAGTAGAGCTGTAAGAAACCTGGTAAGTTACAGCTGATGCAAGTTTTAGGATTCCTCTTTTCCCTTTTAAATCCAATTTTCACTACTGAAGTAGAGACTGAACTTCGAACTTATTTACTTTTTAAAAATAAGTTAAATGTTAAATATATAAAGAAAAGTGTAGCAATATATTCCTTATGCTGTATTTCTCCTAAGATTATTTAAGCCATGGACACTTATTGTCAATTTTGCGTTAATACACTGGATAATGCTGACAGCTCAGTAGTGCAATTTTTCACATTACAGATCAGAAGGAAACAGAAGTTAGTTGGGGGCTTGACTGCAAAGAGAAAAGAAAAACAAGTTGCAAAGTTAAACCACACTTTTCCAAATCACCAGAGCACATGCCAACTCTGCACATAGCACTGTACTGTAGTGGAGACAGAATGAGCACTCCACGCAAGGAGAAAAAATAGAAGAGAATCAGTATTATTAAGGCCACATCCTGTCACCATTCTGTGCAAGAACACCACTGCAGTAAAAATGTTATGTTAGAAAAGACAATCTGATGACAGGACAGGGCCTGGAGACAGACACACACTCCATGGAAAATAACAGGCTGTCTTAAACAGTAGCAGAAGGCTGGCCCAGTTCAGACAAACAAGTATTAAAAATGTACTAGCACCATCAACTTTTGGGTTAAAGCCCTTTACGGGGTGAAAAAAAAGGTTTTAATCAGTGTTTTTAAAAAAAAAAAAAAAAAAGGTTTTACAGCACTACACCTATGTGGCAAAAAACAGGTGTTGGGTTTTTTCCCCACTATCATTAAGCCCAATCTCAACAAAAATCCACAGACAGGAACTGGTACAACAATATGAACAGGCCTCCATCTGGGGCAAAGGTACTCCACAATCCAATTCTGACTTGAGTTTTTCTCCCAAATTGCAGTGCACAAACAACATCACAAACATCTTAGCAGACTTCAAAAACAGTACAAAAAGAAGAGATCGTTATGAATCAGGAGCTACCATTCCTCTCTACGTACTTTCAATCTAAATTTAAAAAAAAAAAGCAACAAAACTTAGTGATATTGCCTCAAATTTTACCCGTATTAAAAAAAAAAGGAGAGAAAAAGAAAAGTCACTTCAACACATCTTGGACATCCTTAACTATTAATGCTAGATTTTCTTTCACTGTAGTGCATAGTTATCCTGGCTCTTCCACTTAATTTGCTCTTACCACAAAAAAAACCCTTTAGCATGACATGATTAAGTGTTTACCAGAAAAAAAATGCTGATAATTGCACTTTGTAACCTCCTTCTCATTTCCCAGGAAAATATCAGTAAATATGAAACTGAACCAACAATTCCCTTCCCGGACTGCAACCTTTAAAGAGCACCCATCCCCATATACAAAAAACTGTCTGTTTCATCTTACAATAAATACTGACAGAATTTCTTTGTTTTCTTTTAAGACATGTTTTCTCTAGCATCAAATTACCACTGAAATCACTAAGGCCTGTTACTGAAAGGAAATTAAAAAAAAAAAAAAAGAAGGAATTTAAATAACTTTCTGAAGACACTGCGGATACAATTTAGCAACAACACATTCAAAATGCCGGCCTAAATCCCAGAGCCTGTCTGGAGTCTCGTAGACTTTCTGCCATTGGTCAGTGACCTCATCGTACTGGTAGAGTGAATTCTTCCTGCTGGTTCTGAAAACGTGTTCTTCAACAGTGACTTGAGTAGCTCTGACAAAGAGATGGAGTTTGTTTTTGAGGAGAACAAGTTTTATGTACGGATTAATGGACTGATCGCACGGGAAGTCTTTTTTTCGAGTCCACTTGTTCTGTTCGATGTCGTAGGCCTCGACGGTGAACATGCGCTGATGGTTCCCACAGGTGCCGGCTATGTAGTAGATGGAGTCGTTGTACACTGTTGCCAAGCCTTGGATTCTAGGCACAGTCATTGGGGTCAAAAATCCCCAGTAATCCTTCTGAGGATCGTAGCAAAGGAAAAACTCTCCTGAAAAGAAAGGAAAAATAAAACATAATTTGGTTTCCAGACCAACAATTCTGCAGCAATTAAGCTCTCAGGTACGTTCTTCCACAGACAAAAAAAGCTCTAAATTTTCTAGAGCCTGGATCCCAAAACAAACACCCCAGCACCATCAACTGCTTTCCTTCTAGTGCACTACAAAATATTAATAGCATGACTAAAACCTACTTGGAGTTTCTGTTTCAGCAGAAGCAGAGGGAATTTGAAGCGGATCGGAAGCACATTTTACATAGTTTCTAGGTATCCTTTATTACTTCTAAACCACGCTTATTCATTTGGAACAAAACCTTTCAAGATTCCAGTCTTGAAATGTCTGAAGTACATTTGTTTCACTCTTTAACATCTTCACAATGTGTCATCTGCAGATGGGGAGTCTCGCAATTATTTGCTCAGGTTTAGCAGCTTTCAAACACTGAATTCTGTCTTACACTACACACAGATTTTGAAGCTACTCGTATCAGGTGGCTGGGTTACACATTTAGGCTGATTTGCTTAAAAGGAGGCCAGGTGAAAACCTGCATGAAGCTACTGATTCACAGTTAGGTTTGTCGTTAGGTTATAAAACACCTCTGCTGCTCAGTGCACACAGCAGCATCTACAGACTGCAGATGATGGAAGTTCAGATGACCAAAAACTCACGATCTGTACACTTCATGAAAAGAACGTGGATAAAGACCACCCTGCCTTTTGTAAAGTCCAGTGGAAGAAAGGCCTAACATTTGCCAAATACTAGCATAATTCAAATTATATATGATTTCACGTGGCTATCTTAAGAATTTTAACCAAGCTGTTGTGTGACCGAGCATCTCAAGCACAACAAAGAAGGCAGAAATGAGACAGTAAAATTGGTGGAATAGAGTTTAAGTCTTACAGATAACACTAATTTTGATTATTCAGTTTTGTTCCACAGTGCAATCACCTGTAACTGACACCTGCACTCCACTGGCATTTTCAGACCTGCACTCCATTGGCATTTCCAGACTCTCTTCAATTCTTATTGACTACTTCTGAGTTTTCCCTAGAAAAATTACTAAAAGCTAACCTCTTTGTACTACAACACAACTCAGTCAAGGTTTTCTTCTAGCCACCCATAACACTACTACTGAGAATCTGCAGGTTAGCACAGGAAGTAGCTTACTTATATGAGCTTTAATTATCACTTAAAGCACTGAAGCACAGAATCAGTACAGCTGAAATCTGTAAACAAGGTGCACTCTTATTCTGTAGGTTATAATATTATCATCCACCTCCTATCAGTTCCAGGAAACATTAAAAGGAACAAATACTAAGTTCAGTATTCCTTTCTAAGCACCTAAAGCAGACATCTGACCCAAGAGAGAGAGATTTAGAGAACTTTTTAGCATAACAGAATTATTTAAAGCCACAACCAACAAGAGTCAAACACGATACAGAAACAATGGGTGAAGAAGAAAACTGCAAGTCACATGGAAGATCACAAATGCAAAGTCAAGAAACCATGTTAACTTCTTGTGGTAAATAACAAGGATCTTACAGTATTCTCTAATCCTGTTTGTTTTCCATGGTCCAGCTTTGTATGAAAGTGACCCAAGAAGGAGCTGGTGTGCATCTGAGACCCCAGCTTGTGCAGATGGTTAGAGAGGTGGCCCTTAGAAAAACAAAACTGAGACACCTCCCCCTCCTTCCTTCTTTCCACTTTGTGGGCCTCTAACCACAGCCTTAGACCAGTCTCAGCAATTTTCAGTGTGCACTGAACGTAAAGGCTGTACTGTAATTACTGAACAAACAAACAGAGTTAGCTAAGAAAGGTGCTTTATCTCTTTCTAGTTTCTAGGATGAAACTAGAAATATTCAGAAAGCAGGGTAGGGCAGGAAATGAAGACTCAGGGGTCGTTAATTGACTTTTACAAGTCACCTAGAATAAAGACACCAGGAATTTTCTCAGCGTTAGCTGAGTAAAATGCAAAGTGGTTTTTCATAGGACAGTATCTTTTCTTCAACGTTGGTGCATTTCACCCAGGTAAAGATGTAATAAAGAATTTTCAGAGTTGAGTTTAATATTGTATTGCTGACTCGGAATACCACCAAAAATGCCATCTGTGCAATAACTCAGTACTACAACTTAGTGACACATTCCCAGGGCATGAGGACTCAAGCAGCAACCTCCCTCTTCCTAGTTCTCCCCCCTCCCCGGGTTTGCCCCAGGGGTTTTTCCGAATTGCTTAAGAAAACACAGTCAGAATGAACAATCCCCACTTCCAATAAAACACCACGGAGGCAGTCAAACCACCTTACCCTGTAAAACATAGATGTTATCCTTATACTCCACAGCACTATGGAACTCCATTGCTACGGGCATGGGACACACAGCTGTCCAGCAGTTCTCCCGGCTGTCATAGCACTCCACAGACTTGAGGGAGTTCCGCCCATCTCCTTCATAAACTCTCCCCCCGATCGCGTACAGCTTCCCACAGCAGTGAACCAACTTGCAGCCTATTCTGGCCCGCAGCAAAGGGGCCTTCGGGATCCACCTATTGCCAGAGTGATCATACATCCAAAAATCACTCTCCGCTCGGTGGTCGATGGAGACCTCGCTGCTGCTTGGCCTGTAACCACCCGCAATGTAAATATCGTTATCAGGAGACACGAGAATTCCGACCTCCCTCAAGTCATTTGGTGGCTTGCATAGTTTAAACACTCTCCCTGTGACCGAATCTAAACAAGGCACTGTTTGCTTCTTTCCTGAGTGTTTGTGGGCAGCATCGAAGCATATGATCATTTCGGAAGCGGTCATTCCAAGCCGTTGTGTGTAGCCATTGGCACTGGGTTGTCCCTTTTGTACACAGCTTTTGGCCATCGCCTGTGCAAACACGGGAGGGATTTTCTCTAAAAATGTCTCGTCCAACAGAGGCATACGGATGCATTTGGCAAATATTTCTGGAAGGTGCACTTCTCTCTTATGTTGTTCGTGCTCAAACCACCTTATAATGCTCTCATAAACATGTTCTTCTTTATCTACATTTAAATCATCACTGTTGAGGATACTTATCAGTTGGTCTTTTCTCAACTGAAGAAACTCTTGCTCTTTGGTGACACTCAGAAACTTCTTGCGAATGTAGTCTTGTGACCTGTCTTTGAGTTCCTGATGACCGTAGTGATCAGCAAAGATGAACACCCCAATGGAGTTCTGTGGGTCCAAATGACTGATCATGTATTTAGCACACTGGTCTTGTATGGAAGGGATCTGGAAGATACTGGCTGCAGTGAACAAAGCTTGAACGTTGGCCTCTGTCAGCACTACTCTGGAGGTATATGCATAGTTCAACACTAAATGCATGGACTCGGCTTCGACACCAACGATCCGAACTTCCTTCTGGGTACTCTCGGTAAGGCCGCTCGTGAACATCGATCTGCAAAACAAAACCATTCAGCAGTTTGTCTGTAATGACCTTTAACTGCAGGCATAAAACTAAATACATTGTACAGCTAGTCCCAATGTGTTTGCCCCTCCCTCAGCATAAACACATTTACCACAGGTGCTAAACTTTTCTGTTGGGGTACCTAAATTTAAGATCAGTTCTTACTGAAAAAAAAGTGGAACCTGTTGGTTAATTTTCTCACTAACCCCGTGTTAAAATTCACTGCGTTTACAAGCAAAGCTCTTGACATATCCAAGTCTTTGCCTTCAGCTTTCAACAAGTTATTTCATATGCATACTCTAGCATGCTAAAATATGTAACTTTAAAAGAAAACAAGTTTCAATATGCTCTTACTGTATCCCTCATCCCCTTGGTAATGGAGGCAGTTTTGCTTGGTTTAAAACTGTGTGACATTTTCTCCAATGAAACCCTCCTTTGAGAAAACAGACACTGATAATTCACTGACCTTAACAACAATCTCCTTGCGAGGTGCACTATACTATCTATAAGTACATAGAACTTACTTTCATTAAATGAAAATTTAAAAAATCATACCTATACCAATATTCTATCTGCTTCGATCACCACTAGAACAATGGACAGTTGTACCTGAAATAAGGGCTGATTGCAGCAAGAACATTCCTATGACAGGAGAATGTTTTCCCATGATCCACTTCCACTACAATATCTGTCAGCTGTCCTTCATCATACATGGTCTTCAGCTGTTGGAGAATACTACAGGCATGGAAGGGGTCCATTCCACTGATGACCGGGTTTGAGGGAGGAATTCCGTTCAGTGTTTGTGAAAACTGACTTGGTTCTACAAAGCAAAATTGAAACTTTAACAGAAAACAGCCAACAACAACAATAAAAGCCTCAAAAAAATTCATACACAAGCCAAAAACTCACACGTGACCAAGAATTAGCACAAATCAATATTCCATACTTCCTCAGCATCACTATCCATTGACAGCAAGGTGAAAATTGTCAAGGATGAGTAAATATATCAAAGATACCTCAATACTTTTTTTTTCTTTTCACAATGTACATGTCAGTTACCATTAAACTATAAAGTTTATATCCCTATAAACTTTATATCCATTAAGGAAAACAATACAAATACTTCATATCACTGGGGAAGGGGAAATCAAGTAAAGAAACACAGCACTTATTAACCTATAAAATGAAAAGGAACACAGAGGAATAAAATAAGTCCCCAACCCACCCCACCATTACACAAGCCTGTATGTAAATATTTAACTTCACGTTGAAACAGGAACTGGCTCCTGCCTTACACCAGTAATGGTTGGAGCAGAGGCTCATGAAGAAACAGCCCTACAATAAGTCTGCTGGGCAAGAAACTTAAAGTCACATAAATCTGTAGATACAGTTACATGTTTTCTCTACAAATAAAGCTGAATTATAATTTGAAATTTCTCAGGTGTGAAGGTGCTCATATATCACCGTGGAAACATATTTAGTAGAGCATATGCTGCTAAATAACATGTGATAAGCCTAATGAAGTAAATCCCAAAGTGAAAATTGTGCAATACTTCAAGCACAAAAATCTGTTTCGTAATAGCAACAAAATTTTTACGCAACAACAAAGGAGAGCTCAAAAGAAAAACATTAGGTGGCAAGAGCTGCAAATCAGGTAAAGCTGCTGACTGCAACAGAGTGCTTCCAACAAAATTTGGGCAACACAAAGGGGCAAAGAGGAGAGAGAGCACACCCATTTTCATGGAAGCCTTTCATCAGCCCCGCTCCCCTCTCCCGGCTGCGCCCCCCTCACACAGCAGGGGGATCCCCCATGGGACAGCCTCCTTCCAGCCTCACACAGCACACTGCCTCGCACACCCCCTCTTCCACAGCCCCCCGCTCTGGCGCCCTCTTCCCTCACGCCATCACCTCCCACACCCGAGCACCGCTGCCCCTCCCAGGGACCCCTCAGAGCCTCCCAGCCCGGGCACCCCCGAGCCCCTCACACGGTGCTCCTCCCCAGCACAGGCCCAAACCCCCTCATCGCCACCCCCCCAGACACCCCTCAACACACAGGCCCCGCTACCCTTCACCAGGACCCTCCCTCTCGCACCGGGCACTCCCCCGCCGCCCCGCACCGACCTCCCAGAGCTGCCATCCTGGGCCCCGCTCGGGCAGCGGCTCCGGGGGCGGCCCGGCAGGAAATGTCACCGCGCCGCTTCCCCCGCTCACCGCCGGCCGCGCACCCCACAACATCAACCACACCGATTGGCCGCGGCCCCCGCCGCCTGTCGGGATATGTAGTGCGGGCCGGCCGCCTCCGGCGCGCGGGGCATGCCGGGAGTTGTAGTCCCTCCGGAGCGGGAGGCCTGGGAGATGTAGTTCTCGAGGGGAGGCGGGCTCTGCCGGTCGCGTAGCAACGAGGCGGCGGCGCCTCGGGGCGAGCCGCCATTTTGGGCCCTCGGGCAGGGACGTGTGGGAGGCTTCAGCGCCTTGTCCCTGAGTTTTGGAACCTGTTCCCTCCTCACCAGGGACACCTGGCAGAAATGGCCTCTCCAGAGGAGTAAATTACCCTCTCCACTCCCAATTCCTGCAGTTCTCCTGTCCACGCTGAGCTGTGGCTCTTGGGGCAAACCCTGCCTAAGGGGAGCGGAGGTGTCACCCAGAGATGGCTGCCCAGCAGGCTGGGCAGAGCTGCCACCAGCGTCACTGCTGAAAACAGGCAGAAAGGGGCACAGAAATGCCTGCCAGCGTCCTAATGCTGCAAGGATGTGGTGAGGGGCAGGGAAGCGTCAGGATGTGAGACCCATAGCTGTGCAAGATCGAATTGACCTTTAATGGAAGCCAATAATTGGCTACTTGGTCTGAAAGCTTGTTACACCAGGAATATTCTTAATTTTTCCAGGGTTGGTAGCCTCAGCACGCTGTGGGCAGCCAGATCAGCCCTACCTGTCCCACAGAGCTGCTGAATGACTGCAGCACACAAGTGACCATTTTGTTGCCCTTGACCCTTAATACTACAAAGCACATTTCTCTCTCCATCCCAGAGGTCAAAGTTTTCCAGTCTTCTGCAGCAACTAGCCACTGGTCTAATTTTTGGGAACTGTGTCATTATCAGACGTTTGCTGTGGAAGAGGTTTTGAGGTTTTTTTCTTTTGTGAAATGCAATTAACAATTAAATAATGGAAGCATTGCAAAATCGTGTATATTTTCTCTGGTTTTATGCACAATAGATTTAACACAGCTTCACAGCTTTTAGCTGGGAAGTTTTGCTCAGATGAAAAAGCAAACAAAACCAATTTGAATAATATTTTTAAATTAGTTTCCCATTAACTCTCAGAAGGAGTAGCCTGAGTACATGACCACTTCTGTAAAGCAGGTGAATTTAAAGGCAGTGCCACCCCACTGGTTCTACTTTTGCTTGCAAGGCACAGCCTTCCCCTCACTCAGCAATTATCAGTGGTGTCCAGGCTGCTCCGATGATAATGCTGCACAACGCAGGAGTGATGGAGACTCTGATGAAGGAGGTGTAAAAGAAAATAGAACTTCACGTCTGCAAATCGATTCTGCACTTTTCCAATTTCCCCATTCAGCAATGGCACGGCCTGTGAAATTGTCCCTAGAAATATAAAACGAAGGGATGGCGAATTCCTCTGCTCTCACCCTTTAGCAAATGACATTGCCTGATACAGTTCATTTCCTTCGGTGTGGGTGCGTAGGCCGGGCTGGATTAGTGTTAAAATGCAGAAGCCAAATATAAAATGTTTTTTAATACGGATCCCGCATTGAACTGGCACTTTGGAGCACGAGCCTTTCTTGAAACAGCTTACCTTTGTGTGGTTTTTGGTGAAGCAAGTAAATTGCCATACAAACAGGTTTAGCTGTGCTTTAAGAGGCATTGATACAGCACTTTTGCTAAGGCTGTAGCCTTTGTCAAGTGGAATAACACCACCACCCTCTCCCCACCCTGGAAAGCTCCATTAGCACTCCCAGGATGTAGCACTCCCATGGAAGTCCAGGGATCTGGGTCTTTCACCCAGTTCTGCAAACTGTTCCCTGGAACTCTGAAGGGCAGAAAGATGTGTTGCCTGTGCAAGCTGCTCTGAAATCCATGTCACACACCATGTTAAAGCTTCATATAAACGGCGTTTGCGTTGCACACAAATATTTGAGCCTGTTCTTTCAGAAATTACAAGATTCTTAAAGAATTCCATCTCCCTTCCGCTGCATCATTTTCTTTCTCCTGTCGTCGTTTTGTCTGTGAAGCGATGCAGGCCCTTATTTGAGTGTAGAAGTGAAAAAATTGATGCTGCCACAAATTTCTTCATGCTGTTGATCAAATAACTTGATTTCATGAATTCTGGCTTCCCAGGAGACAATGGGGACCTGTGAATAGATATATTAATGGAAATCCTTTTATCTTATAATAGTTTTTGGTATGTATTTAATAATTTTTGGTTCCTTTTTTTTTTCTTTAGTTCTTCTGGCAGCAATGCACTGAAGCCTATTTTAGGATTTTGCAAGAATTCAAAGTCCTTGTTATTGAGGGACTGGGATGTTTTCACTTGTGCTTTAATTTCACACCTAATTTATCATTCCTGGAGATAGAGCTTGAAAACATACACTGGGTTGCGAAATTTTCCCATTTGATATTCCAAAGGTTCAAAATAAAAATGAAATTAGGTCAACTGATAAGGAACACACAGTCTATGTCTGTCTTTCATAAGCGATTAGAGAGATTGGACTCCTTATAAACTCACTCTTGGCACTGTGTGTTCTGGGATTCGTGCCTTCAGAATAAAAATGTCTTTGCCATTAGCCCAAGAGAGAAAAGAGTAAAAGAAAAAAGTTTTAGGAGAAAGTGGACAGACTTTTTCAGAGACTTGAGAACTTAAAAAGAGTTTGAGACAACAATGAAGTTATTGAAAAGGTTTTCCTTTTTCATTGCACCTGCCGAACAAGTCAATTAGAAAATTGGTTCATCTGGAACAATTTCAACATAGAGACGGAGAGAACGTCATAGCTGTGAAATGGTTGGTTTGGGTCACCTGGAAGGAACCTGCCCCAGTGCTCCTGCTGCACAAGAGAGGGTGCAGAGTGCTTTTGGAACAGGCAGCTCTTGCTACACAGTATTAGGTGTGTAGGAAACTTCCCATGTTTTCTCCCGTCAGCAAAATGAAGATAAGAAATGCAACTGGACCAAAATTCAAAGAAAATATGAACCAGGGTTGCAGCTTTAAAAGGGAATGGGTTTTAATCCACATGAATATTCCCATTTTCATTTTGGATATCATGTTTACTTTAAAATCGTAGGAAGAGGTCACTGCTGCCTGTTTTCCTTTTTTTCTTTGCCCTTCTCTTTTTTTCACTGAAAAGAGGGCATGGTGAAAGGAAAGCACAGCCTATCCCCACACATGCCATATAGCCTGAAGAGAGAAAACCAAGGGCTGCAAAAGCTCTTTAGTTTTTCATGACAACATTATGAATGTAGCATTTTTCATGACTCTTGAGTTTAAACAAAAAAACAAACAGAAACCCCACCAAAATAACCCCACAGTGATTTCCAGCAAAATTGTTTACCTATAAAATTTAAATACAAAGTAGTAAAAAAAAAAAAAAACAGTATTACTTGCTAACTCCCAAATGTGTCTCAATTACTATTTACAGTTCTTCTGTTATTTGTACCTGTTAATTTGCACTGTGACACTGTGAGAAGTAATAGAGCTGATGCAGCTCTGAAAACCCCTCATATTTTAATTGGAAAAATCTTGATATTCACTGTGGAACAATCTAACCTTGAAAAACAATCTTTTACTAGGTTGTCTTTAATGCATAAAACACTGCTCATTTTCTGCAGTTCTGTCACCAAGGGGCACATTAATTTAGTTGCACAATAATTTAATACATCGATCCATTGATTGAAGCAGAGATGTTTTTGTTTAGTGGTTCCAAGAAATCACACATTTCTTGCAGAATCCGTAAAAAGGCGGCTCTGGCTGCAGTTTAAGTAGGGGGAATCGCGGATCATTAGGGAAAGTTGCCCTTCAAAGCCGATCGATCCCGCCACACTGAGCACAGTGGGCGTTACATCAGGAGAGAGGGCAGACTGGCAGGGGGCAATTAATGGGGCAGCTATCGGAGTGCTTCCCTGATTACCCCATGCCGGACAGTGGGTTCGGCCGTGCTGAGCCAGGCTGGTAGAAACAAGAACCCTGATGAGATATGGCTCTGCTAATGTCAAGAAGTGCCACTTCCTAGCAGCAGGAGCAACTTTATTGAAACCATCTGTTGTTTTGGAAGACACATGTGCGCGCACACACGTACTTCCTCCTCCCAAAGTCTTTAACCTTTCTCTTAAGGCCGACTGAAATCGCAGAGCTAATCCCTCCTTAATCTCAGAATGACAGGCTCTGCTGCGGTCAGCGAGTCCCAGCAGCTACTGCAAACCAGGGTGAGTGGCGCCATTTAGGTGACGTGACAGTGATGGATCCTGGAGCAGTCACTGCAGAACAAAATAGCCATTCTTCCACTGTCAAAATAAAGTTTGGCAGGAGTAGTGCGTGATTACCAGGAGCCTCAAAGAGAAGGCTGGGGTACCTGCACAGAGACGAGAACTCGGCACTCAGCTGGATCTCACTGCTCTGTGCAGTACAGTGAGCAGGAAGAAGAGACTGAATGAGTTTGGTCCCCCTGAAAACCTCATTTTTCAGCAGGTATAACCCAAAGCCATCTGAAAGGAAACAGCCCTGTTCCAATTTGTTGAGTCTCTAGTCATAGTTTTACGGTGATCCTTTCTTAAGACACCAGGACCCTTAAGCTTCTCACGGCTGTGTTAGAGGTGAGCATCAGAGCCCAGATTGCCAACAGAAAATGTGGTACTACCAGAGCATCCTCTGAGACTGAGTTACCTCCAGCCTCTTTGCAAGTAAAGTATTTTTCTTGGTATTTCATGCATATCTGTATTCTTCTTATTTCTTATTCCTAAAAATGGTGTATAAAAGCACCACTTAAAAAATAACCGGCTTCCCAGCTCTTTGGAACAAACACTGCATAGCAGACCTGGAATCTCCAAAACCCCTCTTGCCAGCAAACATGACCCTTATCCCCTAGGCTTCCTGGTCAGTCTGTAATACAAACCACACACAAATGTCAAATAATGCCCCATCCAGAGCAGGAAAAGCTGTATTTCTGTCCTCGTCTCCAAGATTTGAACAAGTGGTTCAACCTCATCGCCAAGCCCTTCTGTCTATGTCCTCTCTACTTCCAGACAGCCCAGATCAAACAGACCTTTGCAATGATGGAGGAGGTAAGAACGGAGAAGAGTAATGACGTCTTGCTGCTCCTTCTTTCCTCCATCCATTTTCACTTCTGCCTGCATATATGTTACTGAAACTCTGCATCTCGCATGGACAAACCCATACCAGCCTCCACAGAAATACGTCACTGGTGGCCTGAGCAGTGACAGCAAAGAGCTGGGACTTTAATGCACTACTGCAGATGCAAACTGATCTCGCTGTGCTCAGAATGTGATTCAGCTGTGGGAAAGGTGCAGCCACTTCCCAAAGAGCACAGATGGATAGAGAAAGGTGAGAGCAAAAATAAAGTGCCATTTCTGCCTGGAACAAGCCAAGAAACGCAAGAGCAAACAGTTTTCCTTCTTAATTGTGGGAGCCAGTGAAGCCAGAGGGGTCTTTTTGCAGAAAGTAAACTTGAATTACTCAACACCATCCTGTATCCCTGGGCTATTTTGAAGTCATCACTCAGAGCTGGTGTGGTTTTGAGTTCTTTCTCTCTTCAGTAACTTTTTTTTTTTTTTTTTTTTCATTTTGAAGAATTTTCATATAAAACGTACAATCCCCAGAACAGGAAGGAATGTATCATTCCCCTTCATACTTTCAGCCTAAAGGAAACTGGAGGCTTAATACACTGGAGTTATTTTTATATCTCAGAAGTCCCATAGCTTAAAAACAAACATCTCAGACCTCTAACTTTTAATGGCTATTTTTGAGTCAGTACTATCTGACAAGATGGGGCAGTGTGGTGGTACTCAGAATGCAGAAGGGTAACAACCACAAACAATCTTATCCTGGAGAAGGTAATGGATAGTGTGAGTATTTTGATAATAGAGGAAAGCTTCACATGTCAGCTTCCATGAGGGAATAAGTTTAATACAGGGCATTCATTTATTTTTTAAAAATAATGAAATAATGGGTGTGTTACAGCTACCCCAACAGCTGCCCTTATTTACTTGCTCCATCCAAATTCAATTACATAATTTATATTCTATGGACTAGGATTATATTCAGTTTGGAATATTTGACTGTAAAACTTCAGTTTACATATTTCTGTTTATTGGTAATTTTTACTTTCTGTTTGTGGCTTTAGATCCTTTTCTCCTTGTGGTCAGTATCTTTATTATTGAATGGAGGGACACTGAGCTGAGGTCCAGAATAAATAAGATAACTGAAAGTCAGAAAATGGCTGGATTCCTAGAAATTATATGCAAATACAGCATTAGGATATACAAACAGGAAGATGACTGATTCTGAAATCTAAAGCAGGAAGATGGATAATGGGGTTTTCCATCATTTGACCCCCACCTCCCACAAATAAGGTCACACAGGTTTTGCTCACTCATTCTTTTCCCAGGTGAGACTGTGTCTAACTGCCACCACTCAGCTCTAGCCCGACCCGAGGAGGTTCCAGCGGCACTCGAGCCGTGGTGATGCCAGCTGGGACACAGACCTGCCACCCAATTTAGGCTCCTAAAGCCTCAGTGGCTAAGCTGCTCTTGGGTCTCTGGGCTTGTCACAGTGTCCCCACACATCCTGCCGCTGCACCTCTGAAGCAGACGAGCCCTTCCAAACTGAATTCTTTGCGGTGTTTTCATTTCTCCTGTGCAAGTCTGTCTTAATGATCCCTGGGAAATAATTGCCAGTTTGAAAGGCCATTTGGAAAACTGCCTTTTTGAAAGTCCTGACACGACACAGCTTTAATGCCTGGCACTGTGTTCCACGTACAGGAGGCCTTGAACTCTCTCTGGGCAGACCACTTTCATATCCTCTAGGATGGAACACTTTCATATCCTCTGAGCTTATGTATTTCATGGTAATAAGCTGTGGGATTTAACTGTGCTGAGACAACATGCCTGCTCCTTAACCTAGTAGAATAAAGAAGAGCTTTCCAAATAAAAATAGTTAAGATGAAATGGTTCATATTGTACTTAGACCTGGCAGAGCATTCACTTTTTGCTCTTGGGTGGCAAGGGGAAGGCTGTCCAAGGTTTCAATTCTGACATTTTAAAAGTTACCACTACCTTGACTACTGAACATCTCTAGAGTGTTTTGATAAACTGACATATAAATAAAATATATATAAATACATATAAAATATCTATGAATACAAATAAATAAAAGTAGAGGTTCATAGATAGATATATGTATTATCCTGCTGTAACATCCATTCATATTTAAACTGAATTATTTTGGTCTGCTACACAAATTTTAGAGCAAACACTGAAGGCCACATTGGAATTGAAAATCGGGATTCTTATTTATTCATTTGCCCTAAGTCACATGCCAGGCAAGCACAGGACATACCATTCCCACAGGAAATCCGAGACAGCCACACTGGGGAGCAGGGAAGCACTCACCCTGGAGGATCCATCACTGCTACATCTGCACTTTTTGTAAAGCCTGACTGTGCCTCCAGGACTAAACCTGCTGATCAGCCAGAGAGCCAGTGTACAAACTGGTCTGGCTGGGCCAGCCAGGGCCCTGCGTTCCCATGGGCTCCTTGTGAAATCTTCAGGCCACTGCAGCAACTCCTCCGCAGGCTCAGCCCTCCCTGCCCACACCTGGCTTGGGAAGCGCTCCTCCTCCTGCTGGGAATGACCTTTCTGTGCTGCTGCCCCAAACAAACAGGAAGGCAAAACTTATCAGCCACTTAAGGAGCCCGGGAATTGAAGGGCAGAGAAAAAGGAAAGAATGTCTTAACTAATTTTCAGATTTGTCATGCTTGCTTTTCTTAGGCATCAAGAACTCTTGAGTTTGGTTCTTTTTACTTATAGTAGCAACAGTACAAATGCTAAAAGGGAAAGTGGTTTTATTGCCGCTTCCTTCTTGCAGAGACTGTTCTCATTTCAAGCATGCACTGTGCAGGCAACATGTCAGGGCAATACCTCTTATCCACCACTCTTTTTACATTTCAAATCAGGAGAAATTAAAATTTTCCTCTATTTGCCAAAGTTGGCAATTGCACTTTGGGGACCTGGTAAGACAATTAAATACCATTTTTAGCAGCCAGCATAGCCACTCAGCTAAAAGATTCAAATCTTTATAAATAAGGATTTTATAAATTCATATCTGAATAAAGCCTCATCTTTTTATCATTAAAAAAATTGAAACTGAGTTCTGTCATAGTCAATATAAATGTCCCTTGGAGGCAAAGGAAATGCTGGGAGAAAATTCACTATAAACCAGACGCTTCTCCACAGAGTAGTGGAGATGAGACTTGGGACAGAACTTAATTCTTTCAGTGACTGAAATAGCAACAGTTTGGAAAGCAAAAGCATTTACTTGTTGAGGGGGTCTCCTGTCTGCTAATGGTTGTAGTCTTCTATGTCTTCCTGAATTTATATGCAGACTATTGATCCTGGCATTGCAGCTTTTATGTCAAGAGTAATGGACCAAAGCATACACACATTAAACATAATATATATAATTTGGACATATATGTAATGCATTATGTATTGTACCTACTTTGCATGAAATATATAGGCCTGTCATTCAGCTAAACAGAGATAGACCTGGAATTAGATACAACACACATTCTTAAGTGTAAAGCATCTGTTTCAACTAACATGTTAAACCCTTTACCTTCAAGCCAGGGGCCAGGCTCAGCTCCTGCCTCATTGTTCTCCTCTTGAGCTGAAATGTGGGATTAGTTCCACTCCCTGAATTCAATGCATAGCTAAGCTTACCTGATGTGACTTGAGGACAGCTCCTCAGCAGGGAGGTTTGAAACCTAATAGTGGAACAGGAACAGAGAAACTCCCCAGCGACTCCATCGCAGCAGCGTGTGAAAGCTGGAGCTGTCACTCCAGCCACGTGTCGGGTGGGAGCTGTGGCCTGGCTCCTGGCAGCCACGCACAGCAGAGCAGGATGCAGCTCCAGGAGAAGAGGCTGGACCAGCACCAGAGAGGGAAGGAGGAAAACTCAGTGCCGGCTTTTTGGAAAATTAGCTTGACTGGAAGGTTCGAATTGCAAAGTTTGGGATTTAACACAGGAGTCATTTCCAAAAGCCATTTGGTTTTTCGAGAGCATCCGGTTTTCTTTCTTAAATGTTACAGCATAGAGAAGAAAACAAAAGAATTAGTAATGGCAAAAAGGAGACAAGCCAACTCTGAGTGCCAGAGGAAGGTGTGAATGTCACACCACAGCACTCCACACTCAACAGCTGTGGCCATGTCCTGATTTCTGCCACCTCATCCCCTGCCAGACCTTACCTGGTGTGTCAGATGAAAATTCAGAGTGAAAGAAAGAGCATGGAAAGTAAAGGGAACACACAGAGCAGCGGAGAGCAGAGATAACTTGCAGAGACAGGGAATTTGTGTCCTGTAGCAGTGATCTCACTCCAACCTCTGCTTCACCAAATCTGTCCACAGAGCTCTGCACACATCAACATTTCTCTGTGAAATCTGTCAGCACCACAGCCCGAACACTGTCCCCTTCAGTGATGCACTCCTGCCAGCAGGACTTGGCTGCTGCTGCGTGCCAGTGATTTTAGTTTGCTCAGACACAAAGGGCTGGTGCAGATCCACAGACAAAGGGGATATGTCACCAGTTTAGTGACTTCTGGGTCAGGAGCAGCTCCCAGACAAGAGGCCAGGGCAGGGCTGCCTGCTATCATCATCCCACCAGCCAGTGTATGGCAAACCCCCGCGTTACCTCTGCTGGGCTCTTTCCATGAGGAATAGAGGAGGGATTTTTAATGGCATCACTAATTCAAATTTTCACTTTTAATTTACACAAACAAACACAAAAGCCAAAACCAAAAAGCCAAAGACTACTTTGCATGACCCTAAGGTGGAAGCAAAGAAAACACACCCCAACCCTGTATTTCCCGGGGCTGGCATTTCCCCCTCACCTCGCTCTGAGCCAGACCCTTGCCTTTCACCTCCCTCCTGTTGGTTTTGAGGCCGAGTATTTCTGAACTCCAGCTGTGCAGCTCAGCATCACTTCAGAACCTAACAGAGCTTTGCTGTTTTACAGCAGTGGAGCATCCTTAATCGAAGACAAAGCTCAGGAGAACTGCAGCATGTAATGAATGCAGTCCAATTTCCAACCAGCAATATTCATTTCAGGGCCAGGATCTTTCTGCCTCCCTGCACTGCCACACATTACCTGCCAAACCTTCCCACACTTGTGGACTGGAACAATACCAGAAATGTTGATTAGAGTTAGTCAGTAAATAACATGGGATGAAAACAAATTAGGTAGTAAAAGGACCCTTGAGAAATTAGGAAAAAAGCTCTCTAGCCTTTCAGCTTATTCATGATTTACCAGAAATTTGTATAATGTAGCAGGCCTAAGAGCCAGCTAAAATACTTCTAAGACCAAAATATCCCAGTTTGAATTGTTATGGTACCTACTGAAAGCCTGGGGACGTGTTTAAAGTAAGTTAAAAAGAAAACTCACACTCTCCCTTCCCCCCACCCCAAACCTTTGATTTAAAAAAAAAGCAACAAAAGTGCTAATCTTCTGTGGTTAAACAGAAAGGCTTAAGAAGTGGCTGACAAACAACATGAATTATTCAAGGGACAGGGTTACTGCTATTCCATACACATTGCCTCAGAATGCCAGCGCAAAGCCACACAAGCACAATAATTTCTATGAGTGTTACAGTGATAAAATAGTTTCGAGTAACCTCCTTTAATCGCATCAACATAATATAGCCTTTCTGGATCTTTAATGCTCCATAAAAGACTCTCTAAAAACAAAGGGCCTGATCCCAGGCAAAACTGAACAAGTTTTATGTATTATGTGACTTCAGGAGGGCAAATATTCCACTGTGTTGAATGGGTATGGTCAGAAGCAGTCCCATTCTTCCATCTGTTATCGTGAGTCAGATTTAGGGTTTCCATGTTCATAATCATTACCATCTTCCCTAAGTCCACAAGAAACCTTGTCCTGTTGCAGACTGCAGTCGCATCTATATATATGTACACAGGTACATTTCTTTAGCCAGAAAAGGGGAGGAGGAGCAGCCAGTCCTGTTCTCAAACCACAGGAGGGAACCTGTGCAATACCCTCATTTCACGTGTTTGGGAGGAGGCATTAACAGCCTCCACAAGCCTACTCTTGGCCCAGCTCCCAACTCAGCAGCTTGGGGTCCTGCTGAGAAGCGCTGGGACACCTTTGTCTCCATTGTGTCTTACATTGTGACTCACCTGCAGATCTGTAAACCCTTTGGCCTGCTGCCCCACAGAGCTCATTAAGGAAGCAAGTTGAGGTCTGGTTGGGGGAATCAGAATAAGGGACTTGTTAATGAGCTTTTCTAAGGCAGCTGCACATGACCCAGCGTCTCCAAAGCAGGGTCAAGTCTGTGAATATATCTCTGACCAAACACCTACAGAACCAAAGGCCAGTCAGAACCATACCTGCAGTCCTGTTAAGGAGCCCCTCAGCCCAGAAAGACCCTTTATTGCCACTCATATCTACACAGCTGTGATTAGACTCTCGAGGGAGACAGGAAAACCACCTGATGCTGCAACACATCAGGTTGATGAGGAAGCCAATGTGGTTGCAAACTGCAATGCTGTTGACTGCACATCTGTGTGCAATGATTTGTCGTCTGTCAGTGGGTTTGGAAGAAGATGGAAAGTAGAAAAACAGTCACAGAGAAGCTCAGTTACAAAAAAACCCAAAGGTAAAGCTTCCAATTAAACACATAGCAGTCAAGTTAAAATTATAGGTGACAATTACTGTAACTTGATTAGGCACAATAGCAAATTCACTTCCCTAAATCACTTTCACAACTCTCCTAGGAGGTCTGAAAGATGTAGTATATGAGGTTCATTTAATTTCTAATGTAGTAATTATCACTACTGGAAAAAAAAATAGCGGTGACAGACCCAGGAAATAAATTTAGCACTTGAGGTTTTAATAAAATTTTTATGTGCAACCCCGTTGCTTAGAAATTGTTTAATCAATCTTATCTGGTTCACAGACTTTCTGCTGAGCTTTTGCTTCATGTTATTACAAGGCAATATGCTGCAGCACCTTCTCAGCATCCCAAGTTGCAAAGCCACAACGCTGTTGTATCCAAAGCCAGTGCAAGCTCCTCTTTCAGTTCTGAACACCCACAGTTCTGTTCACGTGCCACCAGTTGTTTTCAGGTTATAGAGCTGGTTTTAAGAGCTGGTAACTCCAGAGTAGGGTCCAGTCCACTCTGCCTGGTGCTGGAAGGGGTCTCTGCTCTAGACGATAACAGGTATCTAATGAGCTAAATCAGGTTTTCATGATAGTAGGGTGTAGAAAACACTGCCAGTCCTGTCTGAAGGGGCTTTATGTTCCATACTCTGACACAGCACCTTGAGAGGAATCCATCCCAGCCTCTCCAGGCTCATCCCATGGGCACACCTGGAGACCAGTCCAGTGATTTGCTCAGGGGTAGTGGAGACAGATAAAAGAAACTAAGCCTGCAATCCAGGATTAGTGGAATTTCTGAGCTTTCCCTGATTCCAGAGGTTTTTCCTTAAAATTTGAATTTTCCCAAGCTCCTGGGCACAGGTAAAGCGAATACTGAGCGCAGGTCTCCTGTCCTGCTACTTGCAGGGTCACTGCCCTGCATAAAGTAAGCTGTAATGGTTTGTTTCTGTTTGCAAACCAGGTCAGTGTGAGTAGCAGAGAAGTTAAAATGCAGTTATTAGTATCTAGCAGGAAAAACCCAGCAGGATTCCTGGACTATATCAGTATTTCTCTTTTTCAACCTAAAAACGTCCAGCTCCTCTGTTGAACCAAATGATTCTCACTGCTGAGCTGCTTAAAGCTGTTTTAAAGTGTGCCAGTGTGAATTACTTAGGGCCACTTTAGTTGGTTTTGGTACCATTCCGAAATCCGAGGAATGAGCATGGCACTTAAGTGGGCTTTCTCCATTTTTGTCCATTAATAAAAGGTATTCCCTCAGTCAGTGGGATTTAGCTCTGTTCTTTCTCTTTGCTGGAACTCTCTGCCTCAGCACACAGAACAATCAGTCATCCAAGCTGGGCATTCCCTTCTCCTGTTTGCAGTTAGTACAGTAATAATTTCTGGAGTGGCTAACAGGTAAATTGATAGCCCTCAGATGAATTTTAAAAATTCAATAAATATTTTGTCATCATCATAAACAAAATGCATTCAGGGCTCCATATTCCACTGCTGCAAAGGAGGTTTGTTAGGTGAGAGCATCTTAAAAAGACACAGCCTGTGGCCTCCTGGCCCAGCTTTTGGCCCTTGCCACAGTTTCAGTGCTGACCCCCCTGAGGACCTGGCAGGCAGGAGTGGCAGCGCAGGATTGGTGCCAGGGCACAGTGGACAGGAGGCTCTAAAATCATGAAGCCAGAGTCATCCAACATCTTCCAAAGCCTCATGAGACCAAGGGCCAAAAATGCAGGATGCCACAAATCCTCACTTACCCACTGGGAGCTCCTCAGATGGTCAGTTAGCAATAACTTTAACCAAGCACCCCAAAATCCCCATGACGTTCAAAAATCCTAGTCTTTGCTTTCACTTGTCAGTGCAGCATCAAGGCCATGACAAAATGATTAATTAAAGCACGCCTGAAGGTAGGAATTCTCTTTCTTGACTTTCAAGTTGGCCTCTGTGTGTCATTTTGACACACTAAATAACTACAGCATGTAGATACTCGACGCAATTTTGTTTTGACGGCCCGTGTGGGAACTGATTGAGCCCCAGAGAAGGAAAGTGCAGAGGGGAGCTGTCCTCGAAAAGGCTGGGATGCAGAGAAACGTTCGCTGGCGTCTTCACCCAGAGCTGGCTCCGAAGGCCACTGCTGCCATCTGGTGTCACTGTCACCGAGAAGGAGAGCTGGGACATCGCAGGCAGAAGTTGCTGGATAAATGAGAAGTGATTTGGTCGCAGACACTGAGGAAGGACAAAGACTTCTCTGGCAAAGGAGAGCTCTGCACATCAGAGCTGCCTCGCATCCATCTCCATCTCTAAGGAACCAGTTTGTTTGCTTGAGGGCAACAGAAGGAGACACAAGAAAGAAGGGAAACTGGTTACAAGACTTGCTGAGAGGAGACACAACCTGGCAGTGTGAATTATGGATCAGCAGTCCTGGACATCCTGCTCCATAAAAGCCACTGAGAAATGCCCATGACAGGGGGAGGTTTGCAAAGCTACGGAGCAGAGCAGGAAGTTCAGATCTTTGGGAGCTCAAACTGAAGCCATGTGGGGAGGAGGAGGCAGTGTCTGTCATGAGTCCAAGGTCTTCCAAGCCTTGGCTTTAAGTAGTCTTGCATATGAAGGCAACATCCTCTTAAGGCTAAAATGCGTCTCACATTTCCCAGAGAGTGGTATCTAATTATGCCACCCACCTTATTAGATGGGGTTATGGCTCCAGTTTCTTAAGTACCAGTCATGGTGCACATCAGTAAAAACCCCAAGGGGGATGGGTTTCAGAACTCATCAGCAGGCAAGGCCTCCCAAAATGGCTCTAGGTTTGGACAGCTGAACATTAATCATAACCCAGGTTTTGGTCCTCAAATCTCACCAGGGTTTGTCAGCCCCATAGCCACAGACAGATCTCTGCACTTGCATAGGGAACAATAAAGGGATACAGCAGCAGTGGTTTGCCGCTGTAAATCCTACAAGGTTATAAATCCTACAAGGACTTAGATGTGGACTTGGCATTACACGCTGTGAAGAGCTCCAAAAAAGTTGCAGGAGGGTGATGAATGAGGATTGGGGTGTTGGCCACAGGAGGAGCTCTGTTCAATTCCCAGCTTTGGCAGAAATCTGTGCTGTTTTAAGCAAATCATGTAGGTTCAGCACCTCAAAGCCTCATGGGAGTCATCCTTTTACATCCCTGCAGACTTAACCCAAGAGCTACAGCTCTAAAATGAAATTCCCTTGCCTTCCAAAGGTGCCCTGATGCTAAATCTCATCATGGGACTCGGGTGCAGAGCTAATGGGGAAAGAGGGACTTAGTCAAGAGGCCTTGGGGGAGATTGGGAAGGCAAACAGCCTGGACAGACTTGTATAAGCTGGTTAAACCATGCAACTGCTTCGAGAAAAGAAGAAAATACCAAATAGGAGAGTCTGTATGGATAGAAATGGGATTTTGGGATCATTTCTTAGCTAGTTTCTATCCTCCCCGATGTCAGTGTGGCCAGTTCCCTGCAGCATCTCCCACTCAGGACCCCAAGATCTCCGTGCTGGGGCAGGATGGGACCAGGAGCGCTCACCCCTCTGCTGTGCTCCCCGAGGTCTGAGTGAGCTCCGGGTTCCCCAGGCGCTCTTGGATACAGCAGAGCCAAAGAACCCCAAGAAATACATACGAAATTTTCCCAAACCTTCCTTTTGCTGCAATTCCTGTTCCTCAGGCACTGTCCCATTAAAAAAAAAAAAATCCACAAGTTAAGCATGAAATAAAACCAGCAGTAAGTGAATAGTAATTATTTGATCAGCTCCCAGGGTATCAAACGGCAGTAAATTGAGCTTCAGTTTAAAAAGCAGACAATTTTCAGTGTCATACCACGACATTTTTCAAAGCTAATTTAACTATTCCATTAAAAAATGAAAACATATTCAAATTAAAACACCCATAAGATATGAAAGGGGGGAAAAAAGCCCTGCTGGAGAGAGGACATGAAATGCATCAGTAATTTCCCATCAGGCTACAGTTCCCTTAACTGACCATGACAGTCAAAGATGAAATAGAAATTTCTATATCAAACAGGAACACAAAGGAGAGCTGACCTTTGATCAAATGTCCGTTTGTAGTTTTGACAAGAAAATTTGCATTAAAATAATTTATGCTGGACACTTACAGGAGAAGTTAACTCCCAGCATGTAAAGGAAGAGAGAGGTCAAACCATCCTTAAACAGCCTGTCAGATGAAAGCTACACTCTCCCAGCTGCAGAGCTATGTGAAGTTTCCAGCCATTGAGGCTCTTTTTCTAAAATCCCAATGCTGCGGGTTTTGTGATGCAATTTTTCAAAGTGCTATTTATGCAGGGGTGGGAAAAGCCTGTTTCAGGCAAACAAAGGCTTTCTCACACAAAGAAAACCCTCTTTTAGCACAGCAGCAGAAGGCATCTAAAAAAATCAAAAAGCACCAATTAATTATAATATTTAAGCTATAGGCTTAGCTAATCCTCCTTGTCTTCCAGCAGGAAAAATAAATTTTAAGTAAAGAAAGCAGGCCGAGAAGGGAGATGTGGATTTGTTTGGACTCAAAGCACTGCTTTGCCAGGGAGCTGCAGAGGGGTGAGTGCTGCCCTTTCCTGAAAGCAAATGTGAGTTCCCAGCTTACAGCTCAGCTCTGCTGTGAGGTGCAGGTGTTGAAATATGCAGCTGAGAAATATCAGTTGAATGAGGTATTTTGAGATGGTTACATAAATAAGAGGAATTTGCAGAAATCCATAAGAATGTGGAGATGTTTGGCTTATCTTGTCAGGAAAACTATTGCTGCTGTTTATTTGAATTCGTATTACAACTGCACAATAACAACTGTTTTTCATACAGGTTTTTACAGAAGGTCCTACACTGTGCAGCTAAGAGATTTACCAGATTCCTTCAGGGAATGATGCCCTCCCAAATACATGTGATAACCCCTTGGATTTTCTCCTTTCTTCCTAATACTTATTTAATATTTCCCAAGTTGCCCAGTTTTCTCACAGGCCTAATTTTGCAGCCCTCAATTTTACCCCTAATTTTTCCCCAGTACTGCAGGATTGAGATGGATTTTTGGGTGCTTCTAGCTCTCCAGTGTCCTGCAATCCAGTTAGTATCCCAGGGAAGGCTCACAATCACAGATGCTTTTAGTTTGTTCAAGATACCACGGAAGATCTCCTGCATGTCCCCAAAGGGTTGGTTCTGCCTGTTTTGTTGCCTTTTAACTGTAAGTTGTGCTTACAGTTGCTGCTTCCCAGCAGGAATATTTTCCCAGGGAAGGCGTTCAGGGGCAGCTGGGTCCCAGCCGGCTGCGAGGTGCCTGGGTCTGGCCAGGAGAGGTCAGTGAACACCCACACTGTGCAAACCTGCCGGTGAAACCGCTGCATTCCGTGAAAATGAGCATCTGGCCGGGGCTGCCAGCAGTGGAGGCGAACATCTCGTCCCAGGCCTCCGGCTGCCAAGTGCCCATGGAGAGAAGAGCACTCAAGATTTTGGGAGTGCTTTGGTTGCAGGCGAGGCATCTCGAACTGATGTTTTCCATGGGACAGTCTCTCTGCTTGCCTCTCTACCTCCCAGTTAATTGACCTGCAAGAGCCCCAGCATCCACCCAGACAGGTGATGGCAACAGCAGCCTTTGTGCCGAGGGAGACATGGTGACACCAGGGGATTGCCCTCCAGAGGGGAGTGGGAGTGGGAAGAGAAACTGAGCTGGAATTTTACAGCAACAGCTAATAACCAAGGTTTCTCTGCGGCATCTGTTCCTTGGGAGTCACTACTTTCATTCCTGTTCAATTCATTTTCTAGATTTTGAGAACTCTCCATGAGCCCAAAACATCTATTTCCTGAACCTCTTATGGTGTGCTGCTTATTTCAAATGTTCACACTCTCGATGTTTCCTCTCACTGTGGCTTGAGATTTGATTAAAGATTTCTTCTATTTCTTAGTAAAAAAGTCCTTCAAAGTTATGGTAGTATTTTAATAAACTTCAGTTTGAATCAAGCATCTGCAACACTGTCAACACAGGTCCTTCCTTCCATCATGAGGCCCTTTAAAAAGGACAGGGTTAGAAATATCATGTTGACCCTTTAACATATTTAGGTAATAGATAGTAGATACATGCTGATAACAGGCCCACACACTTGTCCTGGGGACTGCCAGGATATTAAATTGGTGTTTCGGAAGTGCAGGGAAATGCTGCTGGGAACAGGTGCACAGCTCAAATGCTACCATGGCATTTAGGTCAGGAGAGGAAATACTCTTGTAAAGCTTACAGACAATTTACAGCACCCGCAAAGAGAGAGGTTGGGACTCATGACTGAATTAAAATTAATTAAATCTCAGAGGGCGGGATCAGGGCTGTGATCCCCAAGAGCAGCACAAGCAGATTTGCCTTCACTATCTCCTGCTGCTTGCTCAGTGCTCAAAAGGAAATACTTCAGCTGAGCAACTTGAGCTGCTTTTCCTGCTGCTTGGAAATCAGAGCCTCTCATTTCAAGCAGATATTATCCGACTTCATTTGAGCTATACCATTTCATGCCAGCGATGAATCTTGTTCTCTAACTCCAGCCATCAAAGCTGCCATACAGGAAGGAGATTCTTGCCCTGGTCCACCTCCTTCTTTACTCCAGGGCAGGGATTTCCATTCTGTAGCATCTGCACAGGGACCCCAGAGATGGTGTGAATGGTGCCTGGGAAAAAAATAGCCCATATTCAGCCAAGAGAGAGCCTTCCAGAAACTCCAGGCCAAATTCTGTGGTCGCTGGAAATCACCTTTTATGAGTGTGGATGAGTCTCCACGTGCTCCCTGAGGTCTAAGTATGCACAAGGGTGAAGGAAGCCACATACCGAACTTCCTAAATTGCTGCAGCTGATTTCCTACCATAAATAATGAGTGAAACTTATGGGTGACAAAATACCACAGTGCTTGGAAGGCAAAGTCCAAGGTCAGTGGCTATTGCTTGTCCACAGTAAATGTTTTCCACCCAAGCTCTTGACTGTGAGCTAAAAGAAGCCGAAAATGACTTATGAGTTATTACTTGCTGGCCTCCGTGGCACAAGATCTTGGTGTTGCAGGAAAGCAAAACCACCTGGAGCAGAAGGCTGGGAAGGGTGAGGCTACCTGAGGCTAGGGCAGCTCTCTGCAACAAACCATATCAGTGGCATAGGAGAAGAACAATGTGTTCTGCTTAAAAAACCACCAAGCTAACAAAATAAAAATAAAAAGGAAACTCACAGAAAAAGCAGCAGCCCTGCACTGAAGGAGCAATGCACCAAGCTATGCTTAGGACATGTAGCCAAGCGTTTTGTCTTGGTAGGTCGATGGAGTTGGAGCAGGCTTTGCCTGCAGTGCTTTGGGGACAGCGAGCAGTGTCACAAGCAGCAGTGGGTGGTGGCTGTTGTGGCCGGCAGTCACCGCTGCTGGAGGTTCGTGCACAGGACGAGCAGGTACCGTGGGCAGAGCACAGCCAGCCTGCCTCTGTTAGCAGCAGCTCGGCAGCAGCTCAGAGCAGGCTGTTTTGGGGGCGAGCTGATCTGGCTATCAATATCCAAACATTTCACTCTGGGGAGGTGCTCTCTGCTCTTCCCCTGTGCCCCCTGTGTTCTTCGTGGTTTGATTTGCAACCCAAAGCCACAGAAGCTCTGAGTGAGGACAGAGGGGTCTGTCCATCTTATTTCAAGTGTAGCCTTCTGCCCCCGTAAAGGCACTTCATAAATCCCTCCAGCACTGGGAAGAAGCAAACGAAGGTCACAGGAGGTGGAAGGAAGCGGGTGGCCTTCTGTCCTGGCCACCCATCCCTCCTTCACCACCGTGACAGGGACAGCAAAGCCAAGGCAGTGTTGGAGCTGCTTTCATGTCCTGCCAGCACAGTCCCCCCGGCCCAGCTCCCTCCAGAGAAGGGGTGGTGGGTCGAGGAGCCCTTCCCACTCTGGCACCATTCCTGGAGGCAGGACTGGGGCTCAGCACCCCTTGGCAGGGCTGTGAACCCACTGGTGTGACTTGTCCCCACTTCGTCCCCTCTTGTGACCACTGAAAACATTTTATTTTCCTCCCCTGGATAGTCCTTGGCTGTATCAGCTCTTTTCCTTGCATGTTTAAGAAGGTGGCCAGAGACTATTATAACGTAGAAAAGGTTCCAAATAACCTAAAAAATAAAAGACTTCCAGCACATGCCCTCATAAGCACTGGTTGGGAAGAGCCTCATTAAACCAGAAAACATTCAAGAACACACTTAAGCCCCACTGACACCTGTGTTCTCCTGCAGAGAGGCCACGATCCCAGAGCGAAAGGTGGAAAGCGATCACCTGGTCCCTGGATGGTGTCTCCAGCAGGGTTTTTTGGTTCCATTTCACTGTTACCTCATTGCTTCCAAATCAAACTGAGCTCAAACAACGCTGTCTGTCATCCTGCTGGTGTTCCCTGCAAGTGGCCTGTTCAGAGCCTGGTGAGCACTGACAGGCTCACAGGTCAGCTGCAACAGAGGGAAAGCATCAAAAACCAAAGCGGATGGATTTGGTAAGGAAAACTGGCACGTTCCTTGTGCTGTGTGTGAAGTGGGTTCACCGCGAGGAGTGCAGAAAGCTGAACCCTTGCCAGAGGAATAATCTGGTAATCTTCCTAATGAATATTTCTGCAACACAAAGTCTCTTTGTGGATTTAAATTAATCTAAAGCACATTCATTAATTCATAGCTAGGAATTGAATTATATTTTGTTGCTGACCTCCATGTTGTTTGTCTGTAACTAGATTTCCTCTTAAAGGCAGCAGCACTATTTAATCATAATGCCAACCTTTGGATCTACTTCAGCAGCAATTACCCTGAGCTTTGACTTTGATATAATTTATATTTCAGAACACATCATAAATAACTCTTTCTTCTCCTTTCAGTATGGCTGTGTGAATGTGCACAAACCCATGGAAATATGAATTACAGCCTATTTATCTCATTTGGGCTGCGTGAGTGAATGCTGCTGCCCTGGCCACGTGTCCCTGGCCACCCCTCTCTGCCCCATGGTGACATTTTCATGTTCTTGTGGTGTGAGATGAGAGCTGTGTGTGCTCGTCGTGGAGCTCCACCAGCAATACCACAGGCAGAGGGTCCTGAAAGTGCCATAAGATGGACCAAAACCCCTTGCTTAGATACAGAAGAAAGACAAATTCAGTTCAGGTGTCAGTTGGGAAGAGCCTAAGAACAAAATCTGAAATCCAGCGGTATGAGATTCCCAACAACCCTAATAAAATAAATAAAAAACCCCATGAGATTTCTGCTGCTTTGGATCTGGTAGCTACAGAGCTGCAATTAGCAGGAGAAGTAACTCGTGCTAGAGCAAACCTGGTGGCAATGGGCACGTTTAGATGCTGTGTGTTTGCACCCACAAGGGAGTGTTGATCCTGATCCTGCTGCCTAACACTCCAGCTGTTGAGGAAACACCCTCTGAATGCACAGGAGGGTTTGCAGGCCTGTGTTCATGAGGGAAAATAACAGTGAAGGTGCAGCACGAGCTCTGTCACACTGCTTTTCCAGCTGCTGTCAGAAAAGTGCAGGATTTTAAATGTGTCAAGACTGGCAGGAAGGGGGAGAAAAGCTGCAGAAATCTTCAGTGTGTAATGAGCAGAGTTGGGTCTTCACAGAAGTGGGCTTTTACTGTTCTTTAGTTTGTTCTGGATGAGTTTCACTCAAGAGGATGGCAGATTGCAAAAATCATTATGCATTGATTTTTTTTTTTAGTTTTTATCCTAATGTGAAAATGAGACTACAAAGTGCTTCTGCAGGAGTCCAACGTAGCCTTGCAATTAAATTCAAGTTGCTTTCATGAAGAATGACAGCCCAGTGGCAGGAAGAAACCTGAAAAACAGTGCCTACGACTGTCAAAGCAATCAAATAACATCTGTTAACTTCTGCTCAGGGACAGAACTTCAGGCATCTCCCAAAACCTCCTTAATCTCAACAAACACACAATAAACCTGCATGTTGAAGGCACAGCTTTCATGAATCCAGTAAAAAGCCATGGCTTCCCAAATCCCAAGGTGTTTTTTCCCAGAAATGTTTGTCACATACCAGTGATTGGGTACAAACCCTGCCTTTTGGCTACTCTGGGGCTGGTGCATCCCAGATGAGGCAGCCCAGCCCAAAGGGGGACCTGAAACCCCAAACATCTAAGCCATAAGTTTAGGTCTGTTTAAAGGATGGGAAATTCCCATAAGTCTTTCATGTTGCTCAGCCTGCATAAGGGAGGACCTGAAATGTTGGAGCTTTGGAACAGCACAATGCCCCTTGGCTTTACAGCAATTTTTCAAGGTATTTTCTGTCCATCATCTGTTGTCCACGTTGACCAGGTGGGCTCAAAACCAAGCTCCCTGGCAGCAGCTGATTGTGACCGGCTTGTGTTGCAGAAGAGCTCCTGCCATCACTGCCTGGCCTCTCCCATCACTGGGAGAACTCAACCGGTGCCTTCTGCATGAAGTTTAGCATTCTGCATCAGTCTGGTGGGTCAGGAACACATCCTGAAGGCTCCAAGTGGGAGAGGCATTACTAATGCTCATCCCTTCAAAGGAAAATTCCTGTTCGGGTCAAGTTTCTGCTTCTCAGCTTGAACAAAGCTCCATCACCCTGTCAGGATATCAGTCCTGCCAGAAGCGCCTTTCCTGGCCACAAGTCACCCAGTGGCTGATACAGCTGCACAATCCTCTGCCACTTTTCACTGTCTCTCAATAAAAAGCCTTGGAGGTAGCAACCTGTGTTTTTTCTATCTGATTATTCTTCATTGGGATGCTTATAAGTGAAGTGCCATCCAGAGACAGTGGCCATGGCCCATAAATTTAATTACTAACCTTTAATTCATGGATGGCAGAAACAGTTCTTCAAGCATCTGAGTTAATCAGGCTTTGCTGACAGTGGCAATCAATTGTTCAGCGGCCTGCTTTTTGCTTAATTACTGCTGGACTACATTGCATTTTCAAAATGTCAAGAATCCTCTTTTAGAAATGCAATAAATCATTTCCATGTGGTGTGCCAGGCTGGGGTAGGAGACTATTATTCTCTCACACCTGACCTTGGTTACAAGGAGCAGAAATTGATCACTTACTGTACCAGTGAAATATCATTTAAGGAAAAATGAGTATTAACTAAGAACTTCAGCTCACTAAAAGGAAAGAGAGTTATTTTCTGGCCAAGGAAGATGCTGGCAGGGGGATGTGGCTCTATTAAAAGTCTTCTGTTAATGAGGCACCATCTACACTGGGAATCAATATCAGAGTATCAATTTCAGCAGGAATCCACAAAGCACCTGTGCCCAGGTTTTCACTGTGTCCCAAGAAGAGACACCCTGATTCCTGTTCTTCTGGTATCAGGCCAGGACATTTGTGTGTCAACCAAAGAGTTATCCTGTCCTCTGAGTTTCAGAAAGGATGTTCCAGTGGAGGCAATTTAGTCAGCTTGAACTTGTTGAAGACAAAAAATGTGACTGTTGGGATTGCATTAATTAGAAAAATTAAGGCACTTCTCAGAACACATCTCTGGGGCCCACCAGCCTCAGCTGGAGCACCCCACTGCTGGCACCCAGGCTGGCTCGTGAGCTCCGTGGGTGTGGCTGGAGGGACCATGAGATGGAGCTGTGGCCTTCACAGCGAGAACCTGACACAGGCAAAGAAGAGGCAACTTTCCAGAGCACAGCTCTGCTCCAGCACCTCACCTGGCCCCGATTCTGCCCTAAGGGACCCTGCCAAGGGTCTGTCCATTCCCATTGGTCTCCATCTCTAAGAAGCAGCGAGCACTTTTTAATTGTGTGCATTTACGTCAACTCACACAGAAGAAACCTGCTCCCCACTCAGTCCCCAGAGACCAAGGGGGTAGAAGTAATAAATGACACCTTCCTGGCTGAGAAAATGGAAGCCTTTTCAGCAGCAAGATTGTGCTCAAGTATGTGGAGAGCAGTACACGGGTCGTGGCTGGTGTCAGCCAAAATGATACGAAGATAAAAGACATCCTCTGAGAATGCTGCCAGAAATAGGAAGGAAGAGGCTGTGTGGAATCATACAGATCAAATTTCCTTTCTCATTGTGTTTAATAGAAAATCTTTTCACCTGCTCCCAAGGGTACCAATGAAAATTTTCTTCGAACCAGAGGTAGGATGAGTTTTTTGGCTTTCTTTTTTCATTAAACTTACAGGCATCCAAAAAAGAAAAACCTTTTTTCCCTTCTGGAAAGCAGAGCTGATTAGAGCCAGGAACCAACAGCAAACAAACTGCAATGAAGAAATGAAAATGAAGCAATAAAATGTTCAACACTTGCAAGACAATAAAAACCATTTCTTAAGGGAAGAAATAAAAGGAAGGAAGTTACAAAAGTGGTCTCTAACCTAAACTAACATTGATGTTCTCCTAATTCAAAACAGATCTGTTTTTTCTCCCCATTTATGCTAATGGCACCTGTCTCACCAGGAGTGTGAGTGTCATCAGCTGTTGGTTGATACGTGGTGCTCTGGTGGCAGCAGAGTGTGACAGGTTGTAAAGGAGCTTCTCGGCATGAATGTGCCACAGGTTTGGAGGGATCCTTGCCACCAGACTGAGGACATGAGGCACCACCGGGAGAGGCCATCCCTGCAGAGCCACCACCCATTGTCTGTGTTCTTGCTGTGATTCCCATTCCAGATCTTCCTGTGATTCCAGAGGGAAATCCCAGTGTCTAATGGGCTTTCCTCTGTGTCTCACCTCTCCACAGTGTGCCAGTTTCTCCTCGCCACTGGCCACCCTGGCCACCACCAATGCAGCTCCTCCAGGGAGAAGGGCAACCACGACCACCCCATGCCTGGGGTGCTGGCAGAACTTAGGGATTTATGTCCCTCTGTCTGTGCCGCCAGCTCAGACCAGAGCTTTGCTCTCCGTTTTTCTCCTTATTTAACATTCCCAGCTTTGTCCAAAAGGCAGCAGCACTAGAGGGCACTGCCTGCACGTGTTGGAAAAGGGGACACATCTCCAGCCATCTCTCAGGACACCCAATTTTGGCTGTTTGCTGGCACCTTCCCTTCTCACCTGTGCCCTTTCTCTAGGGAAAAGCATGGAGCCAGCTGGGGCCATAAATTTTCCAGGCTGCAGATGAGGTTGGCAGCACAAGGTGATGTACAAGATCACTTCCAACAAACAGATTTGGGAAAGCCAAAGTGAGACATTACCAGGCAAGTTTGTTCCAGGCCCAAAGCAGGCAGTGAAACAGCTGCACACGCGTTTAGGCCAAAAGATAAAGTCATGCTGGGGGGTGTCCAGGAGCACAGGGAAGGCAGAGCCTCACAGAGCCCCTTCCTGGGGTGGCCAGCTGTGCTGGGGGAAATCTCACTGCTGCATCTCTGCTCTAAACCCCTCCTCTGGACAGAAATTCCCTTCTGGATCCAGCCACATGGGTAAAAACAGCTCATCCTCCTGCTGCAGCAGAAAAAGACTCATGTCTAAAGAAAGCTGGTAATTCGGATTAACCCAAAGTGCGTGAGCTAAAGCCTTCAAGCAGAGTCGAGCTCTGCAGGGCTGGCCTGGGTTACAGGGAGCTTCTATCAGCCCAGGTGACGGGGAAACTGAACCCTTTCTGTTGCCAAAAGCATCTCACTGAGCCCAGAAGAAGCCAGGCTCTGTTACCAGCTCATGTCACAGGTTAGAAGTCCTCAGCAGCATGGCTGGTGCTTTGGTCCCTCTTTCTCCATGCCACGTCCAGCCTTGCCTTGCCCCACAGATCCTCACAGGCTCCCTGGATGTCACCATCCACACCAAAAATCCATCAGGCCTGGACAGTCTGCCCTGTTAGATGAAGTCCAGACAGAGCCAAACTCCTCCAATCTTTCCTCTGGGGCCCTGTGCAGCTGAATTGACACTCCTGTGACTGATTTCTTCCAGCCTGAACTATTTCCCTTGATGATCTGGCCTAATGGAAAAACAGCTTTACCACCTTTCAAATGAAAGCAAGATAAAAAATGCCTTCCTGGTTCAAAAAGCAGATGGAACTGCTGCCAAAGAATATGCATGTTAATAACATATCCTTTGTATGAGAAGACAGTGCTGAAATTTCAAGTGATCTCCCTAGAATACAAACAATACCCAGAGAATGGCAAGGAGATTAAAATAATCCTTGGGATGCCTTCCAGTTTTCATGGCTTTTGTCAAATAAATAAATAAGTACAAATTAGCAGTGTATTACAGTCTTCTGAAAGCTGGTGTTTTCACCCCGAAGGATTCCTCTCTGCAGTTAATAAAAACCACTTACATAGATAGCAGGTCCCCAAGGCTGAGGTGTTATTTCTAAAATAAATTGCTTATTTGAAAAATCATAGGGAAATCATTGTGTTTGGGAAGTTTGAAGACTTTTCTAATTAATCTGGGAACGTGAGGGGAAGGCACAGATTCTCTTGTCAGAATAGAGATTTCTCCAAGTGCTCAAAGTGTGAAACTGAGCCTGCAGCCCCGATGAGTTTGGGGATTTGTTCCAGAGGAGAATGACTTGGTGATGCTGTTAAGACCCTTTTTTCACCAACCAGCAATCAACCCAGCTATTTGTTTTGCTGGAATCAGGATCAGGGAATGCAGCACCACAGCCACCTCCACGACAGAAGACGTTTCTGTAGAGAGGGACAAATCTGCCTTCTCTGGGGGAATGCCTGGGCTCTGCTGCAGGGGAGCATGTTTTCTTTTCCCACAGAGGGAAATGATGCTGCCCTGACAGCCCCTGAGCATTCCTGGGCTGGGAGCTGCAGGGCCAGAGCAGCTTCAGAAATCTGCATTAGCTTCATGACAATTTTCTCTTTCTCCTGGTTAGAAAAAAGGAATAGAGACGCTAGCATTCCCAAGACAGGGAGGTGACATCCTCACTCAGCAGAGTCATCTCCTGTGCTTTGTGAGAGTCCTTTCCACATCCTGGCTCTTCCCCATAGAGCTCCCCCGTGGAATTTGCAGCCCAGTGCCCAGCTCAGCCCTGTAGAAAATCCCTGGGGCTGTGGCACTTCCATGGAGCACCAAACCCACATCTGGATGAGACGAGTCCTGCAGCTCCTCCAGGACAGGGCTGTCCCTTAAAGACACAATGCAAAGGTCCAGGATGTCTTTTGGGCTTTGATTTGTTGAAAGGAGAATATTTTGTGTTAATTAAAAATAGAAGTGGTAATCTGTGGTGAAACTGCCATGAGATATTCCTTGCTGCTGGAGGAAGCCATGGGCAGATTTGGAGATCAGAGAAGTCCACGCAGGAAGATAACACCCTCTTTTTGGCCTGGAAATGCCCGAGTTCTTGAGTGACCATACATCCAACCCCTTGACTGCTGGGCTGAGGCTGCCTCGGGGATTTTGGCCTCAGAGAGATGAGCTCACTGGGACACACGGCTGCCAAGGAGCAAACAGCCATGAAGCACGAGGTACACAGGCTGCACCTGGAGATCCTGCGTGTTCCCACACAGCCCCTGTAGGTACAGGTCCACCTTGGCAGGACCCACTCCTCCAGCCCCTCCAGCACTCCCTGCCACCCGTGAACTCTGCCTTCTGGAAAAGAAGATAAAAGTAAGTGGGAACACTTGAAAATTTCTCTAGCATGGAGCACTTTCAGGATACTGATATGTGGAAATGAACCCTACTGTATTTACTAAACAAAACAACAACAACAACAACAACAACAAACAACAACAAAAAAACCCCGCAAAACAAATGCCTCCCCCCCAAGAAAACCAAAACGGAAACAGCAAACCCAGGGTTCCCATTTTTAAAGTGATCTAATTAAAATATAAATAAATATGGAGCCTTGCTTTGTAAGTGTGGATTTATAGAGACCACCTTCTCACCCTTCATCTCTGCCGGACTAAATGAGCTGGTTTAGCTGCTTCTCTGACAGACTGCCCATGGCCTCCCCATCGTGCAGCCTTCCCATGCACCCTCTTTGAGTCTGTGAGCATTCTGGATGGTGTCTCACCCACAGCTCTCCAAGCTTGATCCATCCATCCCTGCTCCTCCTGGAAACACTTGGCCTGCATCATTCTCAGAGCATATTTTGTGCATCACAGACTCTCTGCAGAACTTCTTCTCTAAGGACTGTCCAATGCTTTTGCAATTGAGAAGGACATTGAGGGCTTTGGTTTCCGTCTTTTCCATCCCCTTGGTGTCCTTCTGGAGCCCAGTGTCTTTTGACAGCTGAGGAGCACAGTTCATCACAGGCTTGGGTGCAACAGTAGGGTGCACTTGGATCTGTTCATCTCCCAGCTCCTGAAATTCCTGCCCAGCTCCTGGAGGCAGGCAGAAGGAGAACATGTTGGTCTGCCATGAATACATGTCATGAGAGAGGTGCAGGTGGACAGAGGATGTCCTCAGACTCCTTTTTCTCACATGGAAATCACACTGGTGTGCCCCCTCCTGTCTTATCCCCGACTCCAGGCCTTGCCCCTTTCCTGGCTGGCTGGACCCAGCTGTGGACAGGACTGAGAACTTAAACCACCAACCTTTACCCATCCCATCACACTGGCTGTGCTGGGATTTCTGAAAATGTGTTGAAGTGGTGTACATGGAGACAGAGAGAAGAGACAGTGTGTGTGCAGCGCTGAGGAAGCCCATGGCCTCCTTGGTTCACGGTCCTTGCAGTGGGCAGCACAGTATATTTTTACTCATTAAATCAAAGTGGCTGCTCCTTGCCCTTCAAGTCTCCAGAGAGCAACTATTCCTGATAACAGTCAGTCCCCACAGACTCATTAAGCTTTCTGGAAGCTGTTTGCAGAGGCAGGGTGCTAATCTATGAAGATAAGAAGTCAAACCTTTCACTACGAGCACGTTTTTTACTACTTGTCTCGTGCTCTCCCTTGTAATTTCATCAAAGGCCAAACCTAAAAACCTATCTAATCTGTCAGAAAGGCCAATCTAATCTATCATTATTAAACACTTTTATGGAGAAAAATGGATTGCAACATTAGAGAACTTGTGATTTAGCACATGAAAGAGGTGGAAAAAATGTTTCTGAAATGACAAACAATACAAAATCTGGCTTCCCAACAGAACAGATTAGCTGGTGACACAAATAAATATGTAAATACAGTTAAAACGGCTCAGATTTATGGCAAGAGGTGTAGAAAATGCCTGAGACTTGCCAGTGATAGCCTTTTATGGCAGAAGTAGATTTTAGTGGACTTACATTGTAATGAACCTTCACCTACTCTGGGAGCTCTGGGAGCCAAGTACCTTGAAAGCAAACCATTCAAGGTCTGTTCTGGGCTTAGAAAAGCCATTGAAGGGTGGTGGGTGAAGAGAGGGGTGGCGTTTAATGTAGGAAGCATGATGGGGAGAACATTAGTACTCATACAGTCTGTGGAGAAAAACAGGCTTTACCAGAAGATAATCAAAGGCAGAGACAAAATTCGGCTCAAATGTCCTTGTGGAGCAATTCTCAACACTTCCCTCTCCAGGCAAAGACGTGGGAGAGATGGGACTTTTCCCTGTAGGCACAGAAGTATTGTTTGCTCCATCATTTCCACCTGAACAGGGAAAGCAAAGGCCTGGCCACAGGAGTTTTGGATGCTGTGGAGAATTCTAATTCTGAGCCCTCCTTGCACCCACAGCTGAGGTTGAGAGATAACACGTCCTTGCACCCACATCTGAGCAGCAGGGCTCTGGCACTCTGGGTGCCGTGCTGAGCCCAGGGCTTTCTGCTAGAATAAGGAGTCTGATTTCAACAAGGGGAAACTTGTCATCATCCCAGACAGATTAATTAGGCTTGGCAGGTTTCTCACGAGTTGGAAACGAGATCTGTTGGCATGAAAATGAGGGGGGAAAAAGAGGTACAGGGTGATTTGTACAGAGGATGTATTTGCCTTGCGTGCCCGTGCAGCCTGGGCATTGCTTGGGAGCACTCCCTGGAAGTCGGGGTCCAAGGCTTGGTCTGTGCATGGCTGAGGCTGAAGATGGCATTGGGGTGCAGCAGCAGCCCCAGCCCCTTCTTCCCTCAGCTCCTGCAGTGCCGGGGCAGGACCGGGGCTGGGGATAAGTTGGGTGTTCAGCCATTCCTTGCATTGCTCCAGCGTGTGCTCATCCAGGGGTTAACTCCAGCTCCGCCACACATGTGCTACCGGGCCACCAAACTGCAGCATGAGCCATGGATGGCATCATCTCCCTGCAGAGCAAATGGCCTCACAGCCAGAGGGATGCTGAGCCTGGCTGTGCCTGGATGGGCTGAGAACACGACGATCCCACCTGCAAAGCAGGGTATGTGCCTCGACCCCTCCACTGAAACTTAGGTTAGAAATCTGCTCTTTAACTGTGCTGAACACTTCCAGATTTCCAGCATTTCAAGGGAGATTTGGCAGGGCTCACTTGTGCTTGATTTTATTTCAGATGCCATAACATTTGGGCCTTTTTATGCAGCTTTTGGCTGGTGTTGAAGCAATTTCTGTCTGTTTCTTCTTTCTCTTCCTCCTCCCCCTTGCCATCCATGGTGGGAGGCTGACAAAAGTCAGTGACTCAGCCCTAGAAGAGAATGGAAAACTACAACAGGGCTTTGAATTGAAATGCAGGCAAGGAAGGAGAGACCCAAGGGGAGGTTGGAGAAGGGGAAGGAAAGGGATTGTAATGAGAAAAAACATGAAGAGAGCAAATAAATGCTCTATTTGAATAAGCAAGCAACAATAACTTCTTACAGGAAAGTCACTTCTACTTCACAGGCTGGGAAAAGATAAATTTACACACAAACAAATCCCAAATTATTTGAACAAACAAGGAATTTCAGATGCTGCAGAACTGTAGCCTGATTAAGCACAAATTTTTGTCTTCTATGCCCTTACCAGCACCTCCTTTCTCTGTGATGCTTACCAAGCAAGAAAGAGACGGTCTTAGGACTAAAAATGTGAGCAGAGGGACAAGCAGGAAAGAAAAGAGGTGCCCCTAAACTTCATGGGGTGCAGGAGACATCATATTAAAATCCAGCAGTGGGTTTGAATGCCAGCCCAAGCCTCAAGCACAGTCATCCAGCAGAGCTGTGCACCCCAGTGCATCCCAGGCTGCAGAGGCAAAGACCATCCCTTGCCCAGCAAGTCAGGAAGGTGGCATCCAGCCCCACAGACACAGGTTTGTCCTGAGGACATCAAAGGACCTCTGTTCCCACTGACAGGGTGCTGCATCCGGTCTCCCTGCAGCCACATGGATACCCAGTCTCCCCTCGAAAGCCAGACCTGACCCTACAGCCATATCAGGGTGCTGCTCCAAAGCTAAAGGCTCTGCCTCCCCTCGAAAGCCACACCTGACCCTACAGCCATATCAGGGTGCTGCTCCAAAGCTAAAGGCTCTGCTTCTATCAGATCCCCACATGTCACACAGGGCCTTTCCAAGTTTTCCAGTTTCTCAGAACAGCCAGCTTCTGTGCTATCCCAGGCAACTGTGTACACCCCAAGCACACAGTGTGATGGGTGTGAGGGTATCCATGTCCTCCCAGGCTATCCCAGCACCAAATTACTCAGCTGTTTGCTGTTCTGGGTCCTTGACACGTCTGTGCAACACACCATGGAAAAATTTCGAAGTCCAAATCTGCCATTTTGGGCCCTGAGTCTCCCTCAATGCCTCATTGTGCCGAGGAAGGGCAACAACCAACGCTTTGTGCTGGCAAGCATTTCTCACTGCTCTGGGGCCCTGGGTGAGCTGGGCCCACTCTAAAGAGCTGTTGTCTTTTGCTTGCCACCACACCACCGTAGCATAGCTCACACATCCATGGCAGCCTACTCGCTTCCCATTCACAAATTCCTGCGCTGAATAACAGCAAAGAGTTAAGGCTTTGTCAAAAGGTTGCGCTCTGGGAAGGGAAACTGGAGGAAAAATGGCTTTCAATGCAATGCGAGCATAGACAATACTGTTTTGTAACTGCGCCGTTTGATGTGCAATGACAGGAATTAATCATTTTACTTAACAGAATTACTCTTTGTTATGTAAACTTTGTAAAGTCAGTCTCATGTGACCTCTTTCAATTAGGAACAAATTGTTTAAAACTGTCGTCTTTCTGAAGGCGCAGTATTCCTAAGAGCGACCTCGGGGATGGGTTGTCATTTCACCCTGGAGTACTCACAGCTGTGCAGTTCCACACCAAATGGAGACCAAAATGTGCAGAATTACTCTTCTTTTTTTTTTTTCTTTTTCCCCCAACAGAGCAAGCAATCCCTCCGCGCTTATTCTAATATGGGGCGAGCATTTGTTTCTCATTTCATTTTCAGTTCTGACAGAGCTGGGTATGTTTTTATAGGTTTCTCATCACCTCAATCTGCAAGCACCTCCATGGTGAGAACAGACATGCATCCTGAGAGCCCCTTGGAGAAAAGGAAGCATTTTCCATCTACCAAGAGAGAACCCAGACCAGAAAAGATGAAGGACCCGATCGTGAGCAAATGAAAATCATTTCTTCATGAAAAAAAAAAAGAGGTAGAGCTAATGTCATGCAGAAAGTCTGTAGCAGGGCCAAGAAGAGCCTCCACAGGTCCACGATTTCACCCTAACATCTCAGCCTCCTCTCCTGGTTCCCATAACCTTGAGAGCTGCTGCAGCTCCCTTTGCTGCCAAACGGTTTCACACAAGCTATTTGACCTGGGAAGGCTGGAAGTGTTCTCTGTTACACACAGGGGTGCTCAGACTCTGCTGTGTTGGCCATATTAAGGCACAAAGCGAGACTGCCAGGCTGGCGTGGGCACCACAGATTTGCTTCCAAAGCTGCTTGCAGAAGTGAGGCAGCAGCAGCAGCCTCAGGATGTGCATGCCGTGACAGTGCTGGGGATAACTGAGCCAGGCCTGATGGGCTGTGAGTTCAGCCCACTTTGGAGATCCTGTTTCACTTCTGCTGCCCATGGAGGTGGCTGCCCATGTTCCTGCTCTGGTCTTGTTTCTCAAAGTGGAAAACTCCTTGCACCTCATAACCTCTCTCAGCAGCATCAACAGGCCCAATTTTTGTCCTCTTAATGCTGTGTTCTGCTAATAACCAGCCCTGATTGCTCTGGGTGATAAAAGCATTTGCTCTGGGTGTTTCCCATGCATAATGCAAGGTTTATGCTGGGTCCAGGCACTTTCAAAGGGTGGCTGTGCAGCTTTAGTTAAGAGCCAAATCAGAAGTTAGTCCGCTGCTTCGCTTTGAAAGGCTTCGGCTGAACTTTGATCTTATTTCCCTGCCTGCCCTGCCCAGCAGCATTGGCTGCATTAAGAAAAACCAACCTGCCTTGTCCAGGCAAGGAGAAGGATCACATCCAAGGGCTTTCAGGTTGAGTCGAGCCACTATATACATCCCCCGGAAGTCAAACATGGTCAGAGATTGCAGAAGAAGCAGTGACAGCAGCGCCTGTCAGCTGAGCTTGTCCCTCATATGGCACTGCCCTACCACTCCCTGAAAGGAGGCTGTAGACAGGAGAGGGTCAGTCCTTTCTTCCAGGTAACAAGCGATAGAACAAGAGGAAACAGCCCCAAGTAGCACCAGGAGAGGTTTAGATTGGATATTAGGAAATATTTCTTCACTGGAAAGGTGGTAGGGCATTGGAACAGGCTGCCCAGGGAAGTGGTGGAATCACCATCCCTGGAAGTGTTCAAATAGCAGGTAGGTGTCATGCTTAGGGATGTGGTTTAGTGGTGGGCTTGGCACTGTTAGGTTAATGGTTGGACTCAATAATCTGAGAGTTCTTCTCCAGCTTTAATCATTCTGTGATTCTGTGCTGGCCCGTATGGACTTCCCCAACCTGCAGATCACCAGCGTGGCTCTGGTATGGCCTAGGACTCACTTACTGCTTACCCCAGTGTAAAGTGAGGAATCTGTGGGGTCTACGAGGCTGGATTAAAGCTGCAGCCACAGCCCTGTCAAACAGCAGCCCAGGGTTGCCCCAGGAATCCAACCACTGCAGTGCGTGTTTCTCAGCATCTTCCCATGGGAGTAGCTGAACACAACCCCCGTCCCCTCCAGGTGAAAGGTGCAGAGGGATGAAGCCCAAGGAGATTAAGCAGGTGCATGAAGGTGTCTGAGACTGCAGCATGGCTTATAACACAGCTGACATCCCCAGGGACGCCAGCCTGGACTTTGCAGGATGCTGTCACAGGATGGAAACCACGTGGGCTCATGCTCTGCAATAAACCACACTGCAAACCAAGCCCCACAAGCAGCAGTTTATTGAACAGGCAGGCTGCAAGGATCTGCAGGAGCTAATAATAGTGTCTTCCTCTAACAACCTCATTAGCTTCTGGAACAGTGAAATCATCTCTGGCATATCCCTCTTGATCACTGTGGTTGTATCTTGTGTTTCTATCGAGGCATTACTAATAGCTAATATTCATTGTGGTATTTCAAGATGGGATTTGCTCCCACTCTGCAAAACAACCCTGGATCAGCCCCAGGAAATAAAAACAATAGCAGCTATCGGAAGTGTTAAGTATTTGAGAATTTTTGTCCCTGTTTTGCCAGTCTTTTACATCATTTCATGAGTTCTTTGTGAAAAGGAGCCCTTCCCCCCTGAGACAGAGGCTGTGTGGGCTGGGCAGAGCCTGTCCCAGGGGAGCAGCTGGGCTCAGCTCAGTGCCCCAGCATCGAGAAGGGGAAGCTTCCTCGGCTGCACCATGGGTGGAAACAGGCTTTTATCTTGGCACTACTACAAATATATCCCTGCAAATAACAGCCAGTGCTTTTGACCCCCTTGAGCCAAGGAAATCAGCCTAATGGTGGGGAAGCAAGCACCGATCCCATGAAAGAATAAGGCTTCAGCACATGAGACCAAACTACCTCACAACTGAAACACCAGACAAGAGGATGCCCACTCTGCAAAACCATTCCTCAGCCATTAGTATCTTTCTCAGTCCTCTTCTAGTGTCTTTATATGATACTGCATTTGCATACCCAACTGCAGCCTTCATGTCCAGTAGTGTTCAGGTACTCCTATGACCCTAGACCAGGCACGCTGCTCGCTGGAAGCCACCAGCACTACTCACAAGCTACACCCTCTGACAGTGTTGCAGTTTCCTTCACCTGCAGCACGGTTTTTGGTGGCATTAACAGAAAGTGTGGGCACTCTCCAGCTCCAACTTGGATCCTGTGGATGGAGCCAATGGTTATCAGCAGAGCCTGCCATCATCCCAGCCTCCTGCCCTGTTTTCAGTTAAAAGCTCCATTCCTCCCGGCTTTTGTTTTCACTGAGAATTCTTCATAACTTGTATTTATTTGCTCAGTGTCAGTTAGAAGTCTGCTTTTCTGCCTGAACTATCTTTAGCTTCCAAAATATTTTGCATTTCAGGGAAGTATTTGAGCAACTTTTCTAAGAAGAAATAAGGCAGAGCATCAGCACACAGAAACTGTCCTATTTGCTTTTTCTCTTTTCTGTGTGGGGGCATCCACCACCTGTCCTGAAATGACTGAGCAAGGCTTGTACCCGAGGTAAGATTATGGGGCTCATGGAAATAGGATGGGCATGGCAGCACACAGGGGGATGCACAGCCCAGCTCACAGTTTTTCACTAAAGAAGGATTTCCATCCAATGCCCAGGAAGGGAATGTGAATAAAATTGAACTTCCAGAAAACTTGCAGCATTAGTTTTCTCTTTTTGTTGTTACTGAGACAGTTGTTTGCCTGTAATACTTGCCACATGGTTTGGATCCTGGTTTTCTTTCTCAAGCATTTTCCTTTAAGAATCAGTGCCTGCTCTATTTGCAGGCAATCATTAGCATGTTAACTTCTGTTTTGCATATGCAAATTATCTATTTGCCTTTTTTATTTTAGTTTTAGCACATAAAAATAACAGGCAAAGAAAATAACAGGAATATATTACATTATAAATATGTTATGTTATAATATATTATCATATAATATGGGATATTTTGGAAAGTGTTTGACACACGGACTCAGCCGTTAATGGTAGGAAGTCCCCTTTGAGATAAATGAGCAGGACAGGTTTGACAGTGTCTGTCTAGGACTGGGACAGTCCCCAGTGACCCATCCTTCCCATGCAGGCTGTCACGTTGCGGAGCAGCTCTGGTGAATGCAGTCTGGGGTCTGTTTGGACCATAAGCACCACTCAGGGTGGGGTTAACCCATCCCAGTGACAACTCATTGGGAGCTGCACCAGCTCTAGCTCTAATCAACCATCCCAGCACACACGGGTAGACCTCGCCGCCATGGGATTGCGCTGATGCCCAGCTCCACCCAGTGCCTCTCCCTGCGGTGCTGCAGAGCTGGCAGGGCCATTACCTCTGCTGTAGCTCTTCATCAAAGCCCTGTGTGTGTGTGTGTGTGTGTGTGAGGGGGATGTGCAGCGGGCTGCAGAGCGGCCCAGTGGAGCTCGTCACCGTTAATGAGATTACACTGCCCTAATCTCACAGCAAATCCGATTGTCATGGTGCGCGCGTTGGTCGCGAAGGGAGTGCGCGGAGCGGGGCTCTGCTGCACGGGAGATCCACTCGTTTGGTGACTTCTGAAAGCAGAGAGGAGGGCCTGGTGGATTTGCCTTGGACCCCCAGGACTGGGAGCGAGTGTCACCATGCGGGAGAGGGGAAGGAAGCCCAACTGAGGCGCGCACCTCTGGCAGGGAGCAGAGCGCAGCTCTTGGCACGCTGTCCGGCATGAACAGCTGTGCTGTTTTCTACAAGGTTATGCAACTGTTTTGTTCCCAAATAATATAACCAGTGTTGTGTTTAAATTCATACCAAATCTTGTTTATCTTGCTGCAGTTTCACAGAGAAATCATGTGTGAAATTTTAGCGGGGCCTGAGCAACGCTGGCCCACAACCGCAGCGCTCGCTGCCTCGCGCGCGTCCTTCCAGGCAGGCCGGGGGCTCTTCCAGCCCTCCAGCCCCACGCTGAGGAGCGGGTTCTGCTCGTGTTTGGCGACACAGCCTCTTGGCTGATCACAGCTTGGGCTGTCTCAGTAAAGGCTGCCATCCTAGAGTAACTTCCCCGCGGTGAAAGCCCGTCGGCTGATCTATGCGGGCATGGAGCAGGAGATGAGGCCTGGGGGGAAGGGCCTCCCAAAAAGACCCAGTAGGAAGACCAAGTGCCCAAACCACAGAACATCTCTCAGCCTAAAGGAGACCCTTCATCTCCTGGTAAGCCCAAAGCAACAATTACATCTACCACCGAGTGATCTGACAAAACGGCCACATTTCTTTTCACGCACTCATCAGAAACATGGTCAAATGCCAAGGTTCTGCTTTGAGTGAGGAAAAGAGGCTCCTGTAACCTCTCCGGGCTCCTGCTACAGCCAAACCCACACTCCTGTGAAATGTAAGAACAAACTCAGTGTCTGTGGCATCGCTGGAGGTGGGAGCAGCATCCCTGCATGTGCTGGGCAGAAACTGCACAGGAAGTCATATGTGTGCAACTGAATTTTAGGAGTCTGAGCCCAACTGTTAACTACATATTTAGGACAAAGTTGCAATAACCAGAGAGGCTTTTGAACTTGGGAACAATAGAAGCTATTTTCAATGGGTGAATAATGTTGAAAATCTGTCCCTTAATGTCAGCTCGCAGAATCATCATTTTTCCCAGCAAATAATATAAAAGTTTAATTTTTTTCTCAATGGATTTCAATGCAACATTTATGCTGAGACTGTTTATTCCTCATCCAAGAATAACGGAGACACGCTGAAAAGGGACAAGATGATCTTTATCATTTTAAATAGAGGAATTCCAATTTTTTTATGAACCATCTCACTGTAGTTCTGCATGTTTAAATGCATGACATAAAAACAATTTTACGAATAATTTCTTTTCATGTTTTGCATCACATGCCTTTGATGAAGAGAAATAAAACTGAAACTTGCAGATACTGCTACTGTTGGTGTAAAAAAAAAAAAATTAGTTTTCTATTCAAAAATGAAGCATGTCCAAAGTAATGTACTTCAGGAGGCTGTTTTGATGTTTAAAGGAAAAGAAACATTATTTTACTGGATTATTTTTCATGGTAATAATTTACAAATGTTCATTGAATCCTTAAATATTGTAGGAGACACATATTTTGACTGGCATAATACTTTGCCATTACTAAAAAAACTTTCTGAATAGACACATTTCAGAAATCCAACTTGGAATGGAAACTAATTTTGAAATACTGGAATCTCTAATTTCAAAGTAGGGCTCCTCATTACTCAGTGGAAGTATCTCTTCTCAATTAAAAGAATACTTAGAAGCATTTTTCGTAGGCTGGCGGCAGTGTGCTGGGTGAATAATGAATCTTGCATTGTCTTTCTGGCAGCGTAGCCCTTTCCTGCAACATCACTTGGACAGAAGTTTATCCCTGCGTGAACTAGGAGCAGGCTCTGCTAAAATACATTTCTGATGCGAATATATTATAAGGACTGAAATTTTATTGTCACAAAAGCAGCTTTGCGCAACAATTAGAAAATAGCAGCTTATTTAATCCTGTGTTTCATGAACATGGGTCTTGTTTTGTCAATTCAGAGATACCGTCCTGCTCATGTGTGTGCTTGCAGCGTTTGCTTTTCAGCTTCTTGTTGTACACATTTAAACATCTGTTTTCCATTCCTGAGCCCCCAAAATACAACTTGCCTCTGAAGCACAGGCAAAAGCGTTGAGAATGGCCATGAAATCCCAGCTTTTGTTTAGAACAGAGTTGCCAGATAAGATTATTTAAACTGATAAAACCTCACACAATCTCAGGGTCACTGATGTTGCCATTCTGGCCCACTTCTCTTTATGAGATAGTTTTGGCCCAGGGGCTCCTGCTGATCTTGTGGCTGTTGCTTGTAACCTCCTGCCCAGTGATGATTTCAGCTGCTTCTTGACACCATTCTGCTGTGATTAGAAATGATCGTCCGATAACAGGTCTGAAACAGAGGGGTGGGCAGAGCTTATGTCTCAAATAGACCTGGGCAGGGTTTTCTGATGCAATTCCATGAGTGATCAGCTGTGACATCCATTTCTATGCTGCTTCCTCTGACAGCACCTTGGTACAACAGGAGTGTCCCCATGCCAGTGTGCCACCCTGCATCACCTTCACCTCGCTGCTGACCGCAGGTTGTTGCTGATAAAAGAGGTAGTGAGAAGGTGGCAGCAAGGGAACCAGCGGTGTCCTTTGGTGATGTTCTGCACGTGGAGGAGGTTGGAAATACTTTAAGTTAAAGCAAAGGGCAAGGATGGGGATGTTGGCTCCCTGCAACGTTCATCGCTTTAGGCAACAGCAAAGCAGAGCTGGAGCAAACTGCATTTTCCCCATAGTGACAACAGCAGCTGCTTCCCAAAGCTTCTGGATGGCTGCTGTCCTGAAAAGCCACCTGCTGTAGCACAGCCCTGAGCTGGGCTCACGGCACATCTGACAGCCACGCACCAAGCAATTTCCTGCCAGATTTCCACTGCCATGAGGGAAGGTTATAAATGCCCAGAGAGCTGCTCCTCTGCACTAATTAACGCTGTAACTCTACACAGCCCTATTTTGGGCCGGTGGTTTCTCACGCTTTGTAGCCGAAATGCTTTCCCTGCCTGTTCCAGCACTTGCTTCTCCTCTGACAGGGCAGGGCAGAGTCCAGCAAGCAGCTTCCACCTCCCCTCAAGGCACTGACACACTGGCAAGCAGAGAGAAGGTCCCTTGAGTTTAAACTTGAACAGAACTGACTGAATGTGGCTGACTTTTACCACAAGTTCAAGAACGTGGAAACTTTTAACGCATGTTTTGATATGTCCTGGGATAATCTATGGCCTTTTGAGTCCTTTTATATCCAAAGCAAACTTCAGAACACAATCCTGGCAGATTTCTTGGAATCGTGACGCTGAGTGATTCTACAGATATCCCAAGTGATGCTCTGAGAGGAATGAAAATATTTTCAAATTATCTCCCATTTACCCAGGGATGAAAGTGAACAGTAAATACTGAGTGCTCATTGCATGGGAAGCTGTCAGAACAATCTGTTTGTATGTCTGTATTGTGTGTCCTAGTCCCAAAGGAATTCCTTGCATGTTTCTGTAAAATTTAAAAAATGCCCGCTCTTCAGAAAACAAGTTGTTTCACAGCCTTCATAAGCTTTTCACAACATTTGGGGGTAGGGAGTTCTGCTCTTTCTCAGGGTTGCAGTTTATCTGAATTTGCCCATTTTATCAGCACTCAGAGTGTCCCGAGGCACACCTGCCTGGGCACAGCACAGCCAGGTGTCCCTGCATGACTGTCCCCATGGCCAGAGCAACGTCTGCACTGTGTCCTTCACCCAGAGCAAAGCAAACTGCCCCAAAAATGGGATGGGACTTGTTGGAGACAGCCATGGCTGAGCAGGCTTTCCTCAAGGACACCAGGACAGCCAAGTTATGTTTTCAATGCTGAGTTGCTCACTGTGCATGCAGAGCATGAGGAACTTCTCATTACTCTCTCATTGTAAAAGCCAAGAATTATTTTCCCTAACCCTAACCTGACTAAACTTGAGGAATTCCTCCTGCAACATTACCATGGAGCAGAGCAGACTTGGTAAAGAGCCTCCAAATAAGAAGTTTTTAGCCTGGTATATCATTGCTCCCCTGCACCAGGAACAGAATTTCTTTCACCCCTTAACTCTTGTGGCTGTATCTAACCCTACTGACGGCCAAGAGGAGATCATTCAGTGTTCCTCTAATGCCAAGTACCCATTTAACATGTTCCATTTTCAATACAACCTCTTCAGAAGCTCTACAAACACCAGCCAAATGGGTCACAGCTGAAACCCTGTCTCACAGAGTTTAAATAAATGCTTGAATATGTGTAGGCACAGCTCAGCACCTTTCTCGTTGATCCTGGTTTCTGGAGTGTTTAAAGGATTATCCTGGACACCTGCTAGCTTATAATTTGGGTTGGATGAATCTTTCTCTAGCTGCTCCATTCATCATTACTAAGGGAAGTCTAAGGGTATTTGCCACAAAGAGGAAGAGAGGACAATGATCTAAAACAAGACAGAATGAAGACATATAAATGCAGTGGCATCTGTCAGGAGATGCTGTTGTAGGAAACACAGTGTTTGTGTGTTTGTTTACTTCAAAATCACTTTGTTTAGCTGCCAGGAGGACATTGCATGAGGAACTTTCTTTCCAAACATCATGTAGATGCCATCAGCCCCCACTCCTTCCTACTCCAGATGAGTTTGTTGCATGTGATTCCCAAGCAGAACGAGTGGTTGAACCTCTCTATCAAACTTGTTCTCTTTCCCGTAGAAAAAAGCACATGGTCTTGATTCTGGAAAGGACAGCAGCATGTGTGAAAGTCCATCTTTGTTCATCAAAGCACTTACACTCATGCTTAAAGCTAAGAAAACACTTAAGTGCTTTGATAAAAAGGGAAGATCCGATGAATTGGGACCAAGGAGATGCTACAGTTAATTGATTTCCTTTGAGAGCAGCCTGTATTTTCCCCAAAGGGCTAATACTGTAGTTCTTCTATTCAACTCTAAAGCTGTTCCAAAGCTGCAGCAAGTTTGATAGGGTTGGCATTTCTTAGAAGCTATTTATTCATCCATGACCAAAGTATTAAGACTCTCTCTCTGCAGTAAATATGCACAAGTGGACACATACTGAGAAATTCTTTGTCTTGTCCTGTTCTGCTGCTGAAGGAAGACACATGGTTTCAATGATGTCTTTGTTATCTGATCAAGCATTCATTCCAATTTGCAATTTTAATGAAAATCAGACACCTGCACTGCAACTGATCTCCACTCCCAGGATTAACAACAACAAGGAAAAGAACCATTCCCCTTATCGGCAGAACTGAAGCCTCCAGTATCCTGTTACCAGAGCTCAGGCTGTGATTTCAGATGTTACCCAGAAGAAAGGAACCCTTTCTCCCTCTTTGGACAGTGATCTCCTCAGATGGAGAACCAGCCTGAAATGGCCAGCTATGGGTAACCTTAGCCTGAGTGCAGAGCCACAGGCTGGGGAGCTCTGGCTACACCAAACCACTGCAAGCTCCAGAGACACGCCGTGCTGACTGGCCCTGGAAGCACAAGCATTGCACTGACCATAGAGACAGCTCTCCTTTAAACATCATCTTCCCAGGATTATTAACAGAACATGCAGCTTTTGGGGTTGATTCAATTTTTTTTTCCTAAGTCTTTCGTAAGTTTTTTCTCCTAAGTACAGATTCATTTTTAGTCTGTCTTGGATATGAAGATGTCAAGTGCTGTAGCACTGAGAAAACGCCCAAAACGAAGTTAGAAGGGAATTTGGAAATGGAACAGGTGTCCTGGCTCCAATGCCACCCAGGAGAGGTTCCCAGCACATCACCTTGTCACAGCTGAGCCTGAGCAATGCCCAGGAGGGAGAATGGGCAGAGGCTGCACAAGGGACATGCAAACGTCAGGGGCAAAAGAGCATCTCGGCACATGCCTGGTACCTGTTTCAAAGCCACAGCTCCAAATGTGTGCTCCACACAGCTCCACAGCTCTCTGAAATGGGAGAAGGATATGGTGTGTGCAAGAAATGGCAAATCATGTAACAGACGGCATCAGTGTATCCTCCACTCCAAGACATGAAGAAATCCACTTCCTCAGAGTTTTAGCCAGTGTTTACTGAAGTGCTTTCCAAAATGTTTCCTGATTTATCTTCTTGCCTGAAGCCCTCTTCTTCCTGTCATCTGGGTTATTTTTGTTTGTTGGTGTTTTTCACATAGGGAGAAAAGGATAAGAGAAGGAAAGGAGAGAGTAACAACACTAGTGAGCATCTTCACTGAGTATATGAACTTCAAAGACTACTCCAAATCAAGCACTTCTAATAAAATAGGCATTTTTTCACACAGTCTTTGGTGCTAAAACTTGTTTCAGTGGAATCCCCGCCCTGTTGTGGAGACGCTCAGGTAAATCTGATGAGATCAGGGGATTTTCACATGCCAGAACTCTTGAGATCTTCCTTGTCATGGGAAGAAAGTTTTATCTGCAATAGGACAAGAAGAAATGGCCTCAAATCACACTGGGGGGTGGTTTAGGTGAGATGTTAGGAAAATCTTCACAGAAAGGGTTGTGTTGGAAAGCTTTGGAACAGGCTGCCCAGGGCGGTGGTGGAGACACCATTCCCAGGGGGATTTAAGAGACGTGTAGATGTGGCACTGGGGGCATGGTTTAGTGGTGATTGTGGCAGTGCTGGGGGAATGGTTGGACTCGATGCTCTTAGAAGCCTTTTCCAACCTGAAGGATTCCGTGATTCTGTGATCTAGTGCACAGCTCGTTGTCTCCTTTAACTTGAGCTCCCTCTTTTGCCCTGCTGAAGGTAAGTCAGGCAGCTCCAAAGAAGGGCTTGTCAAATTGTTTCAAGCCATGGCTCTCTTCCTGTCCTACAGCAAGGCAAACAATTTGGAGACCCCAGGTCACATATATTGCTGAATTGAGCTCTTTATGTGCCTGGGCTTATGTTTCAGAGAGGCAGTGATGCTTTTTATAGCAAGACTATTTTCTATTCAGCTCTGAATTGGGCTCTGCTTCCCTGATAAGGATTCTTCACCCTATTTTGCAAAGGAAATTGCACTATTTTGAAACTACATTTAGCCACCCCAGCCTCAGAAAATATTCTTGAAAGCACTGTGCGCTTGAACCTACCACCCACGGAATAACAGAGGGAGCTTTCTCCCCGGGCTGTTTCTCTTTCTGTGGGGTTTAGGGACAGCCACTCCACCATACTGTGGTTTGTGTCCTGTGGTAATACACCCAAGCCCAGCAGGCTGGTGCTGCTGCTGAGGACACGCACACTCATTTATAACGTGATCCAGGGCTCGTGTAAGTTGATGGAAAAATTCTCCTGTTGATTCCAGGAGAGCTGGACACCCCTATAACATCCCTATGTGGCATTTGGACATACCAGTGCAAGTGCTGCAGCAGTTCTAATGCAAAGGAGCTCCTTAAGAGCCTTTTTGATGTCCTCCTGTTCATCCAAATTACACCTACAACACCCCTCTGTCCCATCAGTTATCTTCCTGCCTCCTGTAAACACGAAGTCTGAAAAAGTTATTAAACAACCACAAAAATGTTTAAACACCACGTTCAGGTGTCTGTAATATCTCAGGTCTCTTCTCCAAGTCCCACTGTCCCTGTGCACGTTGGTTAAGGAGCATTTGGGGAGGATAGTCAGGAACACGGTGGGACATTAACAGGTAACTAAGAGACGGTGTTTGCAAACACCATCCACAGGTGGGGTTACGTGACTTAGCGCTGAAAACTGGATGTTTGTGTCCTAAAGCTCAGGGCTGTGATTACCCCACGGCCAGGTCTACACTGCACAGCAGTCCTGGGAGGGCTCCTGGAGGCAGTGCAGCTGTGTTGGCTCTTCATCCCGTGAGGAGCCATTCTGATGCAGCTGCACTTTCTAACACCAAAGCCTGATTTTTGACAGCTTCCAGGAGGATCTGTGTCCAAGATGAGGAGAAGTGCCTATTTCAGTTGTGCCTAACTGATTTCAGTGCCTAAAGTTGACCCTGTAGTAAAGGAGTTTTAGGAAAATTCTATGCAAAGACGTCTATAAGCTAGTGTGGAGGGGATGTCACAGGGCTGGACACAGCTCCTGAGAATGTCCCTCTGCTCTGGGAAGGGCCAAAGAAGAAGCGAGCCTGTCTAAGAGCTGTGCAGGTGTCCTGGGCACCATCCCTGCTCACTTGTCACTGGATGTGCTCAGCATGTCCCTGCAGGCACAGCGGGGCCATCGGGTATCTTCGGAGCCTCGAGGGACCGTCACGGTCCAAAACCAAATCAGCAACTTCAGCTCTGCCTCCATCCAAGGTTTTTAGCGGTTGTGGTGTAACTGTTGGGAGGGAAAATTTAAAGCTTTGTTTTTCTCTTCCTCTCTCTCTGCTCCTTTTTTCTCTCCTTTTGTTTTTTAAGCAGGCAAACATCTGCAGAGCACTTTGAGATAACCATAGCAATGACATGAGGACAGTTGGCAGGCACTCTCTGTGCTCCTCAGCTGTGATTCACTGGCCCGAGCAGCCCAGCAAGGAGGGACCTCTCTGCATCGGGACCTTGCCCCGGGGTCAGAGATAGAGCAACGAGAACTTTCATTGGAGCAGAACGGGGGGAATGCAGATATCAGGGGATTTTCAATGGAAATCACAGGTGTTTCTTCCCTGCCTCCTCCCTGTGAGAGGCCCCTCTATGTTCTGTTACGATTTGTTTTTCTGGCAGCCAGCGCGCTCTATTTTTCTTGCCTGTGTTTTTATGACTTATGTTTGGTTTCTGCTAAAACAACAGAAAACAGCACAGGGCTGGGGGTATTTTTTTTTGAGCGGGTTATTGTCTTTTTTCTTTTCCTTTTAGGAACTATGCAAAGGGTCATTTGGAAGCCCTGATTCCAGTGAAACTTTGCAGAAGGATTGATGGAGGTTTCGGATCAGCTGAAGGTCACAGGTCAAATGGTTTACCCCCCAGGCAGGCGAGAAGATGAGATTTGCAGCCACGCAGCCACGGCTGAGCCCTGAAAGGGGACACGGCTCCACAGGACACGCTCAGCAGCAGGAGGAAGACGAGCTTTTAACAGTGGGCTTGCAAACAACTGTTTAAAAATGTCTCACTGAAGAGCCTCCCTTCCACCCCATCTCAGCAGAGAAAGTGAATTGCAGCTGGCCAGAAGAGAGGAATTGGAAGGAAGCAGACACAAATTCGCACAAGAGCAGGAGAATAAATATCTCATTTTTTTAAGAGGAAGAGATTTTTTTTCATTTTGGTGGAGGACAAGGGGTTTTTTAAAAAATATCTGATGCTATGTTTAAAAGCAGAATAATTTGCGATTCAGTGCAGACCTGAGCCAAAAATCAAGCAGGGAGTAAGAGCAAGTTAAAATAAATCTTTAGAGGAGTGGCTTTCAAAGGCATCTATGCTTTGCTCTAGACATGAAGCATTGGTGTTGGTAAAATGTATTATCCACACACTTCCATCTACCCAGTGAAGGATTTTGGCTGTTTCAGAGAAAAAAATCAGTGGCATATGGTCTGCATAAAGCATAAACATGACTTGTTCTTTTGGCTGATTTTGGCACTGGGAAGGTCACGAAATCGTCTTTCAGAAACCCCAGCTGGACCAAGACAGAGCCTTCTCCCATTTTCCTACTTCTCCTACCAAGACCCTTATTCAGAACTGTGACCGTCATTGTCATGAAATGTGTTCCTAGGACCAAAAATTTGCTGTTTTGAGTACAGAAGCATCTTGCTTTTTCCCACGGAAGACAGGGATAGAGGTTTTTTAAAAACCCAAACAAACCAACAGGTATTATTCCCTGAGAAATTAATGTAATTCCTCTGCATCTTTCATTATCATTATCGGTAGGATTGGAAAAGGCCCTTGAGATCACTGAGTCCAGCTGTTAACCTGGCACAGCCAAGCTCACCACTAAACATATCCCCAAGATGTGTCTACACTTCTTTTAAAACCTGCAGGGCCTTCTAACATTTCAGATTTTTCCCCCAATGCACCTCTGTTGCGGGGAGAGGAGTCCAGGCTCTCCGCAAGGCTCAGGACCCAGCTCGTGTTGCACATTCAATATTCACAGCAGCAATTCCTGCCAACTGTGCTTCTCCAGCCTGAGGCAAGGAGCACCCCTAACTCCCATGAGTAACCCTACCTGCAAGGCAGCTTTCAGGGGGAGGAGGACAGTGGAAAGTCTAGAAACAGAATATGGAAAGGAAAAATCCAAGGCCTCCACGTTATATGAGCTCATGAAGGCAAACTGCACAACTCTTTAAGCAAAGCCAGCAGTGCTTGTTGGCATGAACAAGCATCCTTGCTCTGCCTTCACAAAAGGTTTGCAAAGCGTTTAGAGTTTGGTTATTTGAGATCATGCAGCATGAACAAACCTTATTCCCTCGGTCCTTGAGATGGAAAGAAACTTGTTATCCCCCAGCCCAGCTGAGAAATGTGTTTGCAGGATGGCCACGGCATTTGCATAGCTGGGAGGTGTTGCAGAGGCTTGGTTCCTCAAAGCAGAAAAAGAGGCTAGGCTGCCTTTTTTCTCTACACAAAAGGTGATTTATTTAAAGCCAAAAGGTGTGAAGGATTATCTTTTGAACCTGCCAAACTGGCTGCCGACGTCCTGAAGAGCAGATTTTATTGTTATTATTTTGCATTATTCTCTTCTTTAAAAAAATGAAGGAAGCATTAGAAGCAGAGAGATTAAAACTGGCTGTCCCTTGACATATTTATTCCCCAGATTAAGTGTGTGTAACTGTGTGCTATACACAGCACTGCAGATAACAGAGGTGTGAGCTGTGGGACACTGCAACATCCGGGATGTAATTTATATCTCTCCCCACGTCTTCACTCTCAAACACATGTGGTTCATCATATTAGGCATTGCTGGACTCTGGCAGGCCCCAGCATTTCAGCAGTCACTGCTCTTGAGGGGCTGGTTTGGCAATAGCTGCTTCTGCTGTGTTTACCCAGGTATTATTCAGCTTTGTACCACTGAGACAAGCTGGTTCACGCCAGTTCTGTTCCTCATATTGTTTATTCTCTGGTGTTTTTAACCTTTGAGTTCATCTATGAAACGTGTCCAACCAGCCCTTCTAGAAGCTGCTGGGAGTCTGTAGAGAGGAGGACAGGGATAGGATAGGATAGGATAGGATAGGATAGGATAGGATAGGATAGGATAGGATAGGATAGGATAGGATAGGATAGGATAAGAGATGATGTTGGAGAACACCGGTTAGAAAAAGACGAATTTGATATTTCCATTAAACTCGATGTCTGCAAATTTAATACACAGCAGAGGCATCACTCCTCTGCCTCTAAACCTCAGAGCATGAAGGTCAGTCACAGCTTTGGCAGATCTGTTGCCAATCCACTGAAGATAAGGGTGGGATATCTCAGGAAGGTATTTTTTTTCCTTGTTTTACATTTAACGATCACAGATTTTATCTCAAGGGGAAATTCTGCCCTTTTCCCATTCCAACCAAGTACAATTCCAAGGAAAACTAAAGCATCACAGTACACAGGTAACATTTGGAGCCCAACACCTCTGCCTTCATGGAGCATGACTCTGGAAGTGCCTCTGAGGGTGCCTGTGATGCTCCACCAAACCCAACCTGCAACTATGAAATTGTCTGCTCCACAAAAACCTCCAGGGACTGCATCCAGTCATTTGCCAACAGACATTTTACAAGCCTAATTTCAGAGGATGGATATTCAAAGCTTTCTGAAAACCAAGACCTTTAGAAGTTTCTTCAGCTGGATACCCAATAGCTGAGGCATCCCAAATCCCTGGCTATTTCTGATCATCTTGGCACACAGTGCTGAGCATAGGAAATGCATGAGATTAACAACTTCGAGTCACACATTGAGCAGGATATGAAGGGCTACATGTGCTATGTGCATAATATGTCCCTTTTGCCAGTGTCAATCAAATTTTAAAGCACAAAAAAGACATTGTACCCACTTGGAGACCAAACATTTCACTTCTCTGGGTCAAAACTTAAGGGAAATATCCTCTTTCTTCCCGTCACCCTGCCATCGTCTGAGCTGGAGAATACAATTATCCAATATTAGAAACAAAAGTAAATAGACCAGCAAGTTTACAAGCTAAAAATTCAGAGGGGTCTTCTCCCTCTCCATGAACTCCTCATGTTTTTTGTTGCCTGAGAGAAGACTGAGGTTTTCCGAAGGTGTATCCAAGGATCTCGCACAAACACGCTCTGCAGCACCAGACATTCCTTATCAGCCTCGGACTGTGAAAGCCGTGATAGGAAATGTGCCATTCATTCACAGGGCTGCTGCTGCTGGGGATCTGAGGCATATCTTGAGCGTGTTATCACACGCTTTGTATTGTCTACTCCATCCTGAGAAAGAAACACTGTAATCAGCCTGACGTTTTCTCCTGGAAATCGCCAGCTTGTTTCTGTGCTTTTTGCGTTGATTAAACACCTTCCTGTTGAAACAGTAACGAGACAACCGCAAGAGCAGCAAAAAAGGACTTGGAGACTCGGTATCAGCTTCCCAGAATTCCTGTTCTCTTTCACATGAGAACAGAGTTGTTCTGAACTCTGGACGTAGGCAGGGCACATGTGGGGAAGGACTGGAAGAAGAAATTTGGCTGCTTTGTTTAATAACGTTCACCCCCTCGTGCTACCCTGTACCTGTGTACAAGTGGCTTGGATTTGATTCCTTTGGGTTTGGATAGTGCTCCCGTGCATGATCCCCGGGAAAGGATCCCTGCTGCTGAACTCAAGGAGATTTCTTCCATGAACAAATTCATACCTACTTGAAATATTGAGGCCAAAAAATTGAAATCTGACACCACCCAGAAATTCTGGGAAATTTTACAGTTCACTGATTGAAACCAAGTCTGAATTTTTTCCAGCAGAATATTTTTCCATTTCACTATGAAAAAAGGTTTTCCCATTTTTCTATCAAAAAGGTTTTCCCTTGCACCAGCCACACTCCCCATTTAGATCTGCTCATTCTGATAAATTCCAGCTTTTCAAATACTTTTAACTGCACTTCCCAGCATGGGATATTTTTACTGTGTCCTTTTACATTAGCTAAGGTGTAAAAGGATATTTTCTAATAGGAAGGAGAACTCAATCATTAAAAATGTACACACACAGCCTCTGAGGCGGTGCACATGTAAGAGTAACATTTATCTAATCACACCAATATCAGCCTGCTGTGACATTGCCTCCCAGAAAGGGAAAAAATTACACTTATGTTAACATTGCAGTAAGATAAAGAGGATTTTAAAAGTAATTGTGCCTTTCAATTAGCTTCTAGCCCTTATGCTTCTAGGTTGCCCTCTTTACAATTGTCCTGTCCTTAAAGGCTGTTTTTAACTTTTCACCTTTTTGGAGGAAACCCAAAACTGCTCATCTTTTTCCCTACACCAGCAAGCATCTAGATCTTAGGCTGCTTCTGGGAATATCCAAGAAAAAAATGCAAAAATGTAACATCCTGTCTATACGGGAAATTAAACATTCTGTGGATAACAAAATATTCCCTGTATTACAATTCTTATCAGCAGAAAGAAGAGAAATAATACATTCCAGAAGTTATTTTAATTTCAGAAAGCCCATAGCAAAATTCTAACTGCACAGAGAGAATCCTTAACCCTCTCTTGCTTATGTCTGTGTAATAACCAAGCTGAGCACTTTCTCTCCTTCCCAGGCAAATCCTGCACTGAGCTCCAGGATGCTGCACTGGTTTTGTGTCAGCTGCAGCTCTCTGACAAAGGACCCTGAGTTCAGTGGGGTGCAGGGACTTTGTGAGCTTGCAAGGCAGTGATACGCAGAAAACAGGCTGGGTACAGAAATAATCCCATGAAAATGAAAAGGCAATCCCAACAGATTTCCCCAGACATTGTTCAGCTCCATGAGGACATTCAGCTGTCCTGGTAAGGAGAGATCCCAAACCCACGTTCCCCCAGACTTCATCTCAGCTGCGGTCTGGATCTCTTCTTTGTTCAGTGCTCATGTTTCTTTAAGCCTTATTCCTACCAGTTGAAGGTTTTCCTCATGGCTACAACAGCACTTCCTCTGGTATTCTTTAAATGACAATTTGGGATGAGTATATTTAGCTTGGGCACTGCCATATGTGAAATATATCAAAAAGTCAAAATGGCCCATTGCTTCACTCAGTGCTGATGAAAAATAGCAAATAACAAACGGTTTCTTCATTAAAAACTTATTAGCAGGCACTTTAAATCTTTACAAAATTCACCTTATACCAGAGCTCGGCTGAAATTACTCATCAAATTCCACTCAAATCTGAGGAAGATAGTTCCCTGAGCTTTGCCTGGAAGGATGTCCCCTGGATGCTGAGCAGGAAGATGGAGCTGACTGCTGCATGCACACGTACACACAGACATCCAGGGAAGATTTAAGAGCCACCTTCTGCTGCAGCTGTTTTCATAATTTAGACCCAATGTTCTCACTCGTTGCACATAGTTGTATCAGCCAGGCTTACAGGCATGAGGAGGACCTAAAGATGAGTTCAAATCTGAGCCCTCCTCATCCATCTTAGTCATTTTACAGGCTTACAGCAGGAGTTTGTCCACAGAAGAGCACATACAAGCCTTTCCTCGGTCAGACCAGAGCTGTAATTTATTGCAATCCAGCCACTTTGGGAGGATGACAGTGTGATGACAGCAAGTGTGTACCATCAGTCTTTCTGGGAGCACCGTGGTGATCACATCTTTGATGTCTCATGAAATTCAAAGCTTCCACAGAGCACACTGGAGCAGCAGTTTAAAAAGGGGGTGAAAGTTTAGGCCAGTGAGAATGATCCAACCTCCTGAATTAATGGGACCTTGTTATCTGTATAATTCCTGCCATAATTTGCCTGTCCTGTGACCAGTCCTAAGTAGATTTTGCGTCAGTTCTTGCATTCTTAACCAAATTAGATACCCACTTTATAGTGAACACTTACAAAATTATCTGTCATTTCTGATTGCTTTACCTCCCAGAGGTGCTGAGTTCCCTCTCAGAGCAGAGACTGTGGGTGGGGGTAACTGCTGTGCAGAAGTTGAAGCTCGCTGACAAGGAATCTCACAGTAAATTGATCCCTTTGATCCAATGCTTAAGGTCACTCCTTAATATTACTGATCAGCTGAGATATCATTTTGAGAGAGACAAAACAAATAATACCGCAAGAAGAGATGGAGAACCACTTAGAAGAAGAGAGCCTTAGGCATAAGAGTGAAGCTATCTTTGGTCTGATCCATTTCCATTTAAAATTGCTGGGTTTTTCTGGGAAATCTTGACCCTTGAGACATCAGCATAAAAATGAATTCCTTGTTTTATTTCTATACACAGCTCTCTCCTCTTGATCTTTCTTCATAAACTGTGACATCTTCTTTTACAGTAGCTTCCAAATGCAATCTTTATTGTTTTGGGGTTTTTTGCATTTGCGTTTCTTTCTGTTTGTCCACAGACCTTTGCACATCTATTGAGTTTAATTCAGGTTTAACCATCAGTGATAAGGGATCAGTCATTCCTAGAGAGTTTGCTTTCGTGTAGCAGTCCAATTTTCTGTCGAAGAATACCTGAGCTGGCTGCAGCTGAGCACATCCTCTGTAAATTCAGCCCTGGCTCAGGCAGGAGAAGCTGGAGTACAAGGCTGGGTCTCATTTCTTGTTTAGATTACATACAGTAAAAGGTTGCATTATTGCTCCATATCCCAATTACTTCTGCAGTTTTCCTGGGTACTACTGGCCTGTAAGTCAATGTGTTGGACATGTGCAGGATGCATCAATTCACTGCAGCATCTCCTCTTCCTTCTGTAAAAGGAGGCTTTGTCCAAACGCCAAAATTCCATGCCCGGACTTCCAAAAGCACAATTTCTATAACTTTGTCCTACTGATGGCCCAGTGAACTATTAAAACACCAACCTCCAGGTCCAGAAAACTGAATGTGGGGTGATTTCTTGAGAAAGGTCTGGCTTTTAATGTGGGACAATTCACAGGTTCAGAGTTTGGCCTCTGAAGGCAGCTCCTCCATTCCCATCAGAGACCCAGCTCTGCTTCCTCTTTCACTGGCTGCAGAAGGAGTGGAAGGGACTGAATCCCTAATTTAGCATACCAGCACTGGCTGAGCACGTCTTCAGAGGGAATGGGGCATGTCATGGTGTGTGCCATGCTGCCTAGAAAATCCTCACCAAGGACAATATCACATCCTGCCGTTTTTACAGCTGTCAATTTTTTTCTTCCTAAAATGGAAGCAAACCTTTGCAGACAAACTCATCGCTGGTGTAAGTACACTGAAGCCAAGTCCAGTATCAGTAAATCAGTGCCCTCATCAGGAAAGCAATCACATGGTTGTTTTTATCTGCTATTATCTGTAAGTTTAATTGGAGTACAAAAAGTAAGTAAATTTTTAATGACAGCTGCATTCCCCATCCCAGCCTGTTGTATGACCTTCAGATATGGAAAACAAATGAATAATTGAAAACAATTCGATCATGCAACTTTTAGGTGTTTTTGAAGCTTGCCTAAGAGACCTCAAAAGACTCCTTGTTCCTACCAGAAAGCGAATACTTCCATCAATTCTGATATTAACCATTTCTCTTTTAAAAATAATTGAAATCTATTTCTGTGCCTCTCTGATATGGAAAAAAAATCTATATAGAAGCTAAATTCTGCTCGTTTTCCTGTGGCTTAAGTCAAATAAATTGCTGCAGATTTACACGAAGAATTCACTGTCTTTATGTTGTTGGATTTCAGCTTTGGTACTCATAAAGTCAATCTAAATTTCATGTAGAAACACTGAATTTTCTTGCAGAAAGAGGAGAAATTTATTTTTCCATAAATAAATTAGACAAGTCAGAGGTTCTGAAGCAGCTCTGGACCATTTTAGCTGAGACTCTGTGTGTCTCTCCCAGGGTGGCTCAGGCTGCCCCGGGAATGAAGCTGCAGGAGGAGCATCGGGGCCACACAGGGAGAGCCCAGAGATGTGGTGACAGTCAGGAGACATCACACGCCCATTCCTAAACACTGTGTGTGAAAACCAAACTGACATGCAGCCTGTAGCAGTGGGAGATGCAGGCAAGTGTCGGTGGGAAACGCAGGCAGAAATGGCTTGTCTCCAGTGAGCACTTTGAGTGACAGGGGACCAGGAAAGCATCAGCCCAGCAAGATGCCAAGAGCTTCTTCCATCACATGCCAAGCCATCACACCTGGCAAAGTGATGCCTTGTCTCATTGCAGCACTGACTGCGGGCTAGATTTCTGCCCAAACCCTCTTTGTTCAGGGGTGCAGGGTGTAGGAGCAGCAGCTCTGCTCATGAGTTGTTTCCTTGCAGGAAAAGGAACAACACAACCAGGAAGTTCACCTTCTATACACATCCAAAAAAAATCCTCCACTTTTATAGAAACCCTTCTCTGCTCTTTGCTCTGGCTCTGAGTCTCACCCCAGCCTGGCCCATCCCAGCTGCTCCCCAGCTGCTGCCCGAGAGGCTGGGGCACATTTTCCGGTGATGGGGCTGAGCTGGTGTGAAATGCTGCACATTGCAGCCAGGCCCGGGGCACTCACTAGCAGTTTAGAAGAAGCCCCTGAGATTTCCTTAGTTGGAAGAAAAAACATTCTCTGAATTCTCTGCTTGGGCTATTGCAGTGTTTTAAAGGAAAATAGCAGGGGGCAGGGAGGGAGAGTCTCCTGCCCATGCTGCTGCGAGGGAGAGAGTTACTCCTGGAATTGTAAATAATCACCTGTGCATGAAGCACAGAGTGACAGGCTAATGCTGCCTTCAGCAAAACCTGGACCTGGTGACAGAAGACCAGGGAGAACAGGCTGTTGACAGCAGCATGAACATGTGCTTTAGTACAAGTGCAGTTGCTTGTTGCAGATAAAGCCCCCTTAGCTGGCGTCCATACGCTCGGTTCGGTGTTTGCAGGTGTCGTCACCCTGGCCGGGCATCCTGCTCATCCCACTCAGAATGCCTTACTGTTCCTGGAGGTTTCTTGATTTTAAAAGCCTCTTAGAAAGGCTATAATAGATTTCTCCTGCAGGTGAAGTCTTTCCCAGTGCTGCACAGCTGTAAGCTGCCCTGGGAAAAGTGCAACTGAAAAAGTAGTTTTTCTGGCAAAGCTGGTGCTTTGTTTCGATTTTCTGTCTTTGAGGTGTTAGAAGAAAACAGTGAATGTAATAATGAGAAATGTGTTTTATACATATATATATACATGCCATTTTATGTTTGATATTGGGTAGAAATTCAGTGTCATTGAGAAAATCATTCCTCAGGACAAAACAGTCAGTAACTATTGATTTCCCAGCATGGCAGGAGATACTTCTAACATGTGTAGCAGATTGGAGCACTTTTACTAGTGGCAGTCTCATGTAATTGCCTTGCCCCACTTTATGCCAGCAACTGCTAATTCACTATTGGATTAATCATTATCCGTGGCAAGGAGGTATGGGGTTTTATTGGAAAAAAATATGAAACTGATGGGAGGTTATTTAAAGTTTAGTGGATTTTAAACTGACCAAACAACAGGTGTTCCAGTTATTAGAAAAGAACATATTCTCCTTTTTACCTACTGGATCTTCCTCATCAAGAAAATTATCTTCGTTTAAATAGCTAAATGGAGCAGCATTCATCCAAAAAGAAAATTTTGTGACTGATGGGAGTGATCAACAGCTTTAGAAATAAACAGGAACAGAGCACTATATCCCTAAAATATCTTTGCAAACCTCATAATGAAACCCTGTTTATATACCTTGACCCCAGTCTGAATGAGGCTTCCAGGCCAGATTTCTTCCCTTGTCCTGATTTTTGTTTTGAATGCACATTTTACCTTTAAGAAATTAATCTTTTAAATATGAATTGCTCTTCTGAGCTGCCTGGCTATGATAAAAGGCTCCCGACGCTGCCAGGAATGAGATTACAATTAATATTGGTATTTGCCATGATTTGCTGCCTCTTTGCCATTTTATTTTATGCTTTGAACAGGAATAATCTGGGCCATGGATATTAAGCACCTGTGGCTTCTGCATTCATAGGCACGCAGAGAGAAAAAGGAGAAGTTTTTTTTCAGAGGTGCTGGGTTGCACTCCAGCCCATAGCTGTGGGAGTAGCCATTTCCATCTGTTCAGCAGGACATGGCTCCCTCCTTTGTCAGGTTTGGAGGGAACTCGGAATTCCTGATTTTGAGCGCGGCTGGCCAAAGCGCACCCCGCCCATTGTGGGATTCCAGCCTGGTTTGGGTACAGCAGTGCCAAAGCAGGCGCTGCAGTTGCAGTTCGGGCCGTGGCAGCTGGCAGCACTGCTCTGTGCCAAGCAGGAATCACAGCCTGGGTCAGGCAGCAGCTCCCAGGGCAGCCCTGCACTTGGGGGATGCAGCACGGGCAGAGCCCAGGTGGCACCTGGCACTTCGGTCTGACGCAGGGCCACAGGCTCTGGGTCAAGAAGGCTCTGGGTTTCAGCTGGCTGAAGGCTGATGAGGCAGCAGTTGGGGGCTCCTCCTCGCCCACCCCATTTCCATGTGTCCTCCAGCTCATGGGGCACCAACCTGCCCAAACCATTGCTCCCACAACACTCAGAACTGGGCAAGCCAAAGCAAATTGTCTTTTGCCTTCAATAAGAGTTTCTCAGGCCTTATTGGCAAAGATAATATCTATTTTTTGGAAAGTAGATGTGTAAGGCCCTGTGAAGTGCCCCTCCTTCCTTCCTGCTTGCTGGCCCTCATGTGAGTTTGGGCAGTCATGTTTGTACACATTTGTTCTGTTCTCCATTCACTGTGATTTCTCTTGATTGAATAAAGCATTAATAAGAATCAAAACAAATGCCACTCTTTGTCCCTTAAGCATGTCTGAAGCTACATAAATTGTGGAGATAGAGTTTTTGCAAGAAAATGGACACACGGTGCACCAGCCATAAGGACAAGTGAACAGAGCACGTAGAAAACGTACACAGCGAGAGAATGCTGCTGCTTCAAGGACAGGGACAGCAGCCGAAGAAAAACATAAACAAAGATAGAAAACTGTCTGATGATTTGTGTTTAGGTGCATGGTAGCCGAGCGAACAGAGCGAGAGATCCAATTAAATCATTCCATGTTGTATGTGTGTATATTGCTTTGCCAATCATGTAATGTGTGGACGCCTGGACAGGGGAGCACAGTGTATAATAAGGGTGCTTGGGGGCAATAAAGGGGTTTCTGCTGGATTCATATTGGATCGTGCGTAGTCCGTTTGCTCCCACAATAAATCATTTGACATGACTGCTGGAAAATGGGAATGGTGTAAAACTGTGCACATATGGCTTCCATGCAGTTTCACGATCAACCAGCATCATATTAAAAGCAGGAATTATTATTGAAGCTGAAATGAAGTACAGATAGAGAAATGTGAGTGCTTACAACTTCTGGGTCACACCTGAGCAAGGAAGTGATGCTATGAGCTATAATTGGTTCTTTTTCAAAGGAGCCTTTAATAAGAGCTCAAAACACTTTGAGAAGGAAAAGAGTCCTATGGTTTATCCCCAAAGAGCAGCAGAAGGCAGTGAGCTGAGGGAGTGAAAGCTGGGGCCTGGCTTTCCCCACCCGAGCCCCTTTTTCTGGTGCTGCCTCAGTTCCTGAAATCTGTAAAATGGGCTGATATTCCCAGCAGCCTTGAGGGTGGATCAAAGCAAGGCACTGGAAAGCACAGACAGACCCCACACACCACTGCAGAGTAAAGCATGGTCTGCCTTTGAGCACTGAAAGGATCTTGGAGCACGTTGAACCTGACCTGGGCCATGCTCCCTCTTCTCAGCAGAGCAGGGTGAGGCTGAAGGGAGCTGCCACAACAGGGCTGTACTTCGTTTCTCCTCCCAGCTCTTCCAGTGAAGGGCGTTGTTGCCACCGGAGTCCCTGCCTTGCATTGTGTTGGCGAGTTGATTGCATTAGAGATTTTCCAGGAAATCTGCTTTCCAGCAGATTAGCAGCTCCCTCTCCCCACCCTCTGTACCTTCTCTAGCTCACCAGTCCTGGAGCAGTCAGGAGAAGTTTTGGTCTGCAGGGAAAGGTCTGGTGCTGTTGCTAATTTAACTCACTTTTCCCTTTACACCAGAGTCTATGATACACCAAGGGTGGCAGCATGCCCAGATGCCCACTCTCACTTATTTTAGTAAAATTTGAGGAATTTTTCTTGTCTATGATATCTTGATATCTTGATATCTAACATCTCTTTGGGCAGTGCCATAAAAAAAACCAGGTCTCTTTTGAAAAGCAAGAGAGGCAGACAGAGCCAACCGCTAGCGGTGTGGGGCTCAGAGGACATCAGGATGTTTTGAGGGTTTGGGGTTTCTTCCAGTCTTTCAGATTGAACTAAATGAATTGGGGCAAAATGAGGATGAACGTTTTGTCAGGAAAATTACCCTTTTTATACAACTCTTTTAAAGGGATAGTTCTGCCCGCAGGCTCTTGTCTTAGCCCTCATCAATGCAAAGATAGGGAGAAATACATATTGACATTTTGAGAAAATATGGAGCTTTTGAATTTTATCCTCTTACATTTAAATTTTTTTAGGTAGCTTGATTGGCTCTGCTGGTTTTCTTTAACCTCACTAATTTCTGTGGCAAAAATGACAACCTCATGTAACCAAGCCCCCCACCAGGAGAGTGCCCAGACTTAATTCCTGCCCTAAGGTCGGGGACCACTTGTACTAAACCAGTAAAATCTTCTTCCAGGCAATGAAGCTGCTCCTGAGACCTTGGCTGGGCTGAAGGGATGCCTGGATAAGTGGAGCTGCAGGGGAAAGGAGGTTCCCAATTCCCTTGGGCCACGGTGTCTGCTCAGGTCCTTCTACCACTGTGAACTGAGGGAGCAACAGAACAAATGGAGATGGCAGCACTAATTATGGTTGGGAAAAACCTGGGACTCTCTGCTGCTCTTGCCAGACTATTTGCTTAAATATGGAAATATTCATGTTAATTAATGAAACACATGAGGCAAGAGCTCCTGCTCCTCTGAGCACCTTAAATATCTTTATATCACCAGTCTGTATTCCACAAAGGCACTTTCCAAATGCATCACAAGCTCCCCTGAAACCCTCAACCCTCTTTGATTTCCTCACCTGCAGCAACCCCAGCAGATTTGATGGTTTAAGTATTACAAACCTTCTCATTTTCTCTTTGTTTGTGTCCACTTGCTCTGCTGCCAAAACTCGTATTGGGTTTTTTTTACATTACTATTTTCTGAAGAAACAGGAAGTTAACTCAGAGTGCCACATCCCTTCACTCGAGCCATGTTTTGACAGGAACATCACAGACCCCTTCCATATCAAGAAAATGCTTGTCTGACTTTTAAAGTTGTATTTCAACAAGCTCTTCAATTGTTCCATCAAACTGGGGCGGGGGGGTGGGAAGCAAAGCAAAAAAAGGTACACTTTTGCTCTGTTTTTAAAGGAGAAATCCACCCCACACACCCACCACTGATTCAGGCAAAATGCCGGCATGGGAGTTCAGTGAATTATCACTTTTTTTGCAGAGCTGAAAAACAAATGTTTCCCTTTTGAATGGGTAGTTCTGCAAGGGCCAGACCCAGCCAAAGAGCTCTGGGAAGAGAAAGAGCCCCACGGAAGGGACACCCCATGCGGTGTCCCCACATGGGCACAAAGCCACCAAGGGACCGTGGCTTCTCCTGCCTCCCCATCTGCATCCAAATGTGGCTTGGGACTGGGGCAGGGCGGGAAGGAAGAGTGGGTTTTAAGTAATAAATGTATAAATAAGGAATAAAACAAACATTGCCAAGGGCCCCAAGTCAAAAAAGCCCCAAAGTGAGCCGGAACGTTATGTAATCCAGGGAGCATCTGGGAACACTTCCTTCACTGTTTGCTTTACAACCGGCACCCAAAAAAGTTCACACCTGTGCTGGGAACCTTGCCTAGAAAAAGCCCAGCCAAATATTTGACACAAACACATTTTCAGACTCTTCTAACCCCAAGGCATTTTTGCAGGCATTGCCAAGGCTCCAAGTCAAAGCATGGAGAGGAGAACAAACAAAACATCCCTCAGCTAAGCCCATCTCTCCTGCCTTGTGCAAAGGCCCCCCGGTGGGATGACCACAGCCAGGTTGGGAGCTGGATTGGGCTGGGATGTGTTTCCTGAAGAAAAGGCTTCTCCAGCTCCCAGTCCCACCTTCCACCATGGGCATTGTAGGGAGGGACGTTACCAGCTGGGCATCTCCAGGAGGAAGGGACGAGCACCCTGGTTCCAGCAGTCTCTGAAGCTAAGAAGGACCAGATAAAGCCATTGCTCTACATCGCCATAAAAGTAAAACAGGCTCAAAATGACAAGAGGAGAGTTAAGCAAGCGTGCTGTGCTCAGGGAGGTGTCCTGCTCGCTCTCCCAGGGAGGTTTGACAGTAGCTTAGTAACTCCATGTCACCAAAATATTGCTGGGGTTTCCAACCTGGCAGAGCCCGCGGACTGCATGGAGACCAACTGTGTCAACAAACAAAGCAACCCCTCGGTGCTGCTCTCTGTTTAGCTAAGCACATCTTCCTGAGAGAAAGGTAATTCCTCAGCTATTTATAGGGGAATTTACAGCACAAGTTGCTTGCCCTTGCCATGTCCTGCAGATGCCTGGGCTGGGTGTTTGAGCCCACCTTGCTCCGTGTGCAGGGTGGCTCCTGCCAAGCAGTAGCCAGACAGCTGGGCAGACACAGATCATTAGCAGAGTTCCTTGGATGGCCGGACTCTCTGTGTGGTCCTGCCCTTCAAAGCTCTGAGCCTCGAGCCCAGACCCAGCATAGGAAACGCTCGGAGGTGGTTTGTGGAGAGGACAAACTCCCCGCTGGCCGTGCCTCCAGGAGCTGGGCCGTGCTGAAAGCAGCTCTGTGTGTTTTCTGCCTCGCTGGGGAAGGGCACAGGGAAGGGGAGCTGGCCCTCCCTGCCATCGCTCATCCTGCCAGATGTGGGGTGGGACATCGACTCAGCCCCATAACAAATGTTCCCCATGGACGAGCACAGAGGTCCCTGAGCCAGGCAAGCCAACAGCTCCACTAGATAAAGCCGAGGTTCAAAGTCATCCCTGTGAGGCATCGACGGATGGCAGAGCCATGAGGGCTGGATGTGGGCTCCTGCATGCCTGGGAGGGAGGCTTTAGGTTCAGATCTGTCCTGCTGGGGTGCCACCAGGAGCCCCACCAAGAGCTCTGTGAGGGCTGCTGGCCTCGTCATGTCAGTGCCACTGACAGGAGCCCTTGGAGGGGATATATCTAGCAGTCACATCAGCCCCATTCCCCCCTCAGGTGATGCCAAGTGAGAAGCCTCTGGTCAGTACCAATTTTGTGCTTCTTTCTAACACAGAACACCAGGCTCCCTGGGTAAAACTAATGCTTAAGTTACAATCTTTGGATTTAAGGATGAAGAACTGGAAAAGACCTCTGAATCCTGTCTCGTGCCATCACAAATAAAAGCTCATAAAATCTCTTTCAAAGCTGAAAATGTTTTAGAAAACAGAAGGGTTTTAGCTGTCATTGTTTGTCCCAGACTTGTAGGAGAGAAAGGTTTCCGAAGGCAGGGCTCAGCCCACCAGCATCCCCCTTCCAGTCAAGGGGAAAAATAAATATATCAAAAGCTCCAAAAGAAGGTGGGACAGGCAGCTCCTGGACTGGCATAAGCCAACAAAGAGCTCTTGCTCCTGGGCTATCTTGTGTCAGCCAAAGAACTGTCTCAAGGGCTGCAGGTGAGTAGTGAAGAAGGAAACATCCTCATCTCCTGCTGTGGCAAGAAAGAGGCAGCAATACACCACTGCACCTCCAGTTTCCAGTTATCTGGGAGGGGATTCAAAGCCCTGCTTGAATTAGCCAAACCGGTGAGTATCCAGACCCCATGTTCTCCTTTCAGCATCTAAAATCTGAATTCCTAACAGGAGAAGCAGAAAGAGGCAACAAGGAGTTAAAAGCACTTTACAAATGCTCACTTGCAGGGCAGATTTGCTCCCACAGTAGCCCTGCAGTTTTCCAGCAGAGAAGAGGACTGCAGTTTGTTGCTGAGCTTCGTCCCACCAGCCTGGCCTGTCCTGGCTGGCATTGTGAGAGGCTGGCACAGTGCTCTCCACTGAATCAAAATGCTCTCTCTCATGGAAATGACCTGAGCTGTGGGACAAATGGTGCCAGCGTAGGTCTGACTCTGCATGTTCACCAATGTCCCCATCCCCAGGGCAGCTCCCTGCACACGGCATCTGCTCTGTTTCTCTCTCTGCAGAGAGAAATGTAATGGCATGTTTGTGACTGCTGCACCCTTGCTGGAGTCTCAACAGCTCTGCTGGTGTCTGGGCTCCTGAGGGAATAAACAGAGAGGGGAGAAAAGCCAAAGCACCAGGGGAAACGAGAAAGGAGACGGAGCTGCCAACAGAGGCTGCCTCCTGCCTGTTCAGACAAAGCTTGTCTCACTGCCAGAGTGGCAGAAAAATGCTGCCCTATAAAAGCAGGCAGGGAGAAGTAAAGCAAGAGGTGCCCCTCATTGCTGGCTGGTCACTGGGGTCTGTGTGCCAAGGCTGGCCCTGCAGACCAGGCTCCAGGGATGGGCACACCAGGCACTGATCCTGCTGTGAGCACAGCCGAGGGCACGCACCTGCACCTTGCTGTGGAGGATGGGAGGTAGGAGCAGGAAGAGATACCCAACCTTCTGCCTCCTTAAAATGCCCCTCCTGGCATTAAAGCAGCAGGGAGCTCTATAAACTGTCTGTTTTAAAGAACTTCTGTCTCCATCTTTTCTGGATTAAACCGTGCCGCCTCTTTCCAATCTGAATGTGAAGTCAACTCAGCTACAACGTGTCTGCAGAAGCCCTGAGTGGAGCCTGAGACACTGTCTGGGTTTGAAACTACTCCGTTTGAAAATCCCCCAAGGTTCAAAGCTCTCAAAGCAGAGCCCACCAGAGCTGCTGATAGACATCCCTCTCCTTCCTGTGGGCTTTTGTCTCTCTGCTGAGCCGCGACACAGCGGAGCTTTGACCTCAGTCCAGCCTTTTGGAGAAGGCTGGGGTGGCCAAGCAGAGGAGGAACCCAGCTGCAAGTCAGGAGGCCCAGACTGAGCTACCAGCTCCATGATTTTGGATGTGCTGTGTCTTTTCCCCATTTACTGCTGACAGCATGATAAAGCCTTTTGCAACATCAATCATCTTAAAACAATAAAACCCATAAAGCAGACCAAACATCTTTCTTCCAAACACACCAGCATTAGTGACTTTAGATCTGTATCGGCCATAAGAGTGACTTTATTATATTAAAATAGGTTCTATCAGTCCAATAACCTTAGCAAAGGCTACTTTAATGGCCTAGAGTTTATTTCCCTGAACTGCCACACACAGTCACTGCTGAGAAAAACAGAGAGGACCTGATGAGATTCCAGAGCACGCAGATATTTCTTTGCAACTTTAAAACTGATTTACACATATGCAACGCTCCTGGATGTTTTGGATTCTGAGAAGTTGCACAGAGGGTTGTACTTAGGGTGTCCAGGGGAAAGCTTTATGTGGGCAATTAAAACACAGAGACACTCCACCCTAAACAAGCACAGGGATTCTGTTTGGCAGAGACCGAACTATTACTTGGTGGCTATCACCCTTTTTGTACTTGGCACTCCAGAAGTCATCACAAAGTCAACTTCAACTCTGAGAGTCCAATTTTCCTGGCAGCTGTTATTCAGCAATGTCCTGAATATTTCCTGATTATTTTTTCCTCTTTTTCTCTGCATGGGAAAGTAAAGCCCAGTTTCTACAAATGCTTATGGCAATGGCATCCTGGTTACTATGCTTGCATAGCATGCTGCTGCCAGTAAAACCTGATGGATTGGGTATCAGTGACAAGTGGATACAAAGGGTGTGATCGCAGGAAAATTCATGTAAAAATCCCAATGAATATTCATGACATTTTTGTGGCATTCAGCCATCGACAGCATTTTGGACTTCCCCCAGCAGCATCACAGCCAGTTGTGGGGAAGGGGAAAAGCTTTCCTCTTCACACAGGAGTTATCAACCCTTCACTGCTAAATTACCACTGATACAACTTTACTTTCCAACACTTAGCACAGCCTGTAAACATCCTAAACACAACCCTCAATCCCAGTACCCTCCAGTTATCCTCGATGTGCTTTACCCCTGCAGCCTCAAAACACAGGGCAAACACCAACCTCTCCAAAATATTTCAGATCCACTGACTCCTCTGCTAAAGACCAAACAGCAAGAGGGGGCCTGCCTTTCTCACAGAGATTTGGAGAGCATTTGGCACAGAGCAGAGAGCCTGAGCTCAGCCACGTCCTCTGGGTGCTCTAGAAGGCATGCTAGGAGTAATATTTTCTCTTATCAACAAAAATTTTAACAAAATCTTTGTATATTCTTGTTCATGTGAACCTTGTTGACTGAGAAAATCTCTTATGGGTGAAGAACAGGCACACTTCCCTCTGGCAGCCTCAGCCACCTGAAATACCATCTCCAGAGAAACATCTTCATTAAGACAGATAGTGTTTGCTTGCTGCAGTGAACGTGACAATAAAATGTGCTGAAGCACACCATAAAAATTAAATAGTACATCCATTACATCACAGCTACCACACTGCCAGGGTGTTTGGTTTGTTGGATCCACAGACCTTTAGCGGGAAAGGCGGTATAAATTCAGTCAACTTGTGATATTGCAAGATGCCAGGTCACATCCTTAGAATGTGTTGTTTCATAGTGAAAATTTGGTTCACCAGAAGTTAATAAACCAGCCTTAATAAATAAACCTTAATAAACCCTTAATAAATCGCTGCTGCAAGAAAGCGATGTTGTCCCTCGGTGCTCATCTGCACCAGATATTCATGCAATCCTGAGCTGGCACAAGGGCAGTGGTGCCCAGTGCAGGATGTAGTAGGAGCAGGAACCTCAGCCCAACATCTGAACACAGCTGGGAAGCACTGACACATTTTCTGGGTCATAATTTGAGTTTTTTTCCTGCCACCCCTCCCACTTCCCCAAGTGTTCTAGCAGACCTTAAATCCAGTTCAAAACCCACCAGAGCCCTTTCCAGTCTCTTTTGAGGGACGTGATAACGTTGCACCAGTAAAACTGAAGGCAAATGGCTTCAGTCTGACCTGATGTAGCTCTGCTGGGATCAGCCTGACTTGGCCAAAGAAAAGACAAATATTCTCTGCGCACACAAAATAAGACAAAGCTGCAGAAAGTTGCTCGACAGCTTTTTGTCATACAGAGGCACTTTCAGAGTTGTCAGGACATGAAAGCAAGAGCTACTAAATAATATTTGACTTGAGTATTATGTCACATGAAGTAAACATCATCTGTTGCCCTGATGGCTTGCTTCGGGTTGGAAAACAACCACCACTGCCAAGGCACCCAGGCAAATTCCTAAAAGAGGCTCTTGCCCAAGTGCTCAGAGCAGAGTTTTTTGGCTCCACGCTGCATTCGAGCTGGGGATGGACAGACAGATGCAGAGGACATCGGAGCACAATCAAATCCCATTGGGCTCAGAGAGATGAGTAGGACTGCATCCTGCTCGTTGCCTGATTCCCAGATGTTCATGGACAGCCTTTGAGGCTGGGGCTGGTTTCCAGCTGTGGGACAATACCAAGGAGTCACTCATTTGGAGACCAACAGCCATGAGAAAAGTTGGGCCAAGCGTGCAGAACCACAGAGGAAGGTGTACAGAGATTTTGGCTGTGGTAAAGGTAAAGTTTATCCAGTGTTACCAGCTGAGAAATGAAAACAGCAGAGAAGCCACTCCAAAAACTCACCCTGGAAACTGAACTGCTTGAAGGGTGAAAAAAGATGCAGGGGGAAGAGTCAAAACCAGAAGGAAGTGTTAGACTAATGGTTGGATTCGATCTTAGAGGTCTTTTCCAGCCTAAACAATTCTATGATTTTGCTTGAGAGAGAAATACCACCTGATGCATCAAGGAGGAATTAATCCCAGCCTGGAAAACAATGCTATAAAGAGTAACCCAGGGCATACATGCACCGGAAAAGGGTTTTGTTTTCCTCTAAGGATGTCCCTGGAGACACCAGGAAGGGCAGAGAGGCCACTGTCCCCCTCTCTCCAGCACAAGAAGTTGGGAGCATCGGGATGCAGCGATGGTCTGTGCAGTGACCCAGACAAGCCCTTGAGCAGGTGAGCCCCTGGGCAGGGTCATGAGCAGCACGGTCAGCCAAGGAGCACCCACAACATTGCAAATAACAGCAGCACCTTCAATTCAATCCAGGGCAATACAAAGAGCACCTGGAAAAATCAGTTTTCTTGGAAAAATTCCAGCAAAGCGCTGTGGAACTGACTCCACCCCGTGGAGGTTTTGCACATGTAGAATCACTCCTGCACGGAGAAGTCACAATTCTGGGGCGTGCATGGTTCCCCCAGAGATCCCTGCAGGAAAACTCCTGCAGGAAAACTGTTGGAGAGTCTGAGCTGAGCCCAAGACAATGGGGTTGGCTTGGGAATGGCTGTGATTTTTACAGCCCTAAATTTGATAGATTACCAAGATTTGTTCTGTTTGTTTTTTTAAGAGAAACGTTTTATGGAACCCAAAAGTATTTTGCTAACGAAAATAAAAAAGCCACTTACAGAAGGCTCTGTGAGCCACCACACAGACAAATGTTACTAAACACAGTGTTTAACTGGGATTAGAGACATGGACATTAAATACCAACAGGCAACCTCCGGTGTGGGAAGTCCCCAAGCCATCGATTGCTGTGGATCAAAACAATGCTGAGGGTGGTATCAGGACCCCTTTGCTTTGTCCTTAGGCTTTTTCCCTCAGCATCTGCTCCAGTCCCAAATATGAGGCAGGGCTAAGCTTTGGTCTGACCCATGGAAGGGCCCTAACACCCGCCACATACAGGATCCCATTTTGTGGTCAGATTGCAAACATCTCCTGGAGATCCTGGGGATTTTTCCTTTGGATTCAGTACAAAGACCTGCTGGTGGTTTACAAACAAATGCCTTAAAGATAAACACATGACGTTTTCTTTGTAGGGAAAGATGTTCTGTCAGGAAGAGAAGGAAAAGAAAATGTGAGCTAATCAGGGCAAAGACAGAACAAGTGAGTTCATGGCCAAAACCCCCCTAAATTCATTGCCATAAAAGATAAAAACTGAATGAGTAATGAAAGCACAGCTCCATCACAGTGTGAGGAAAATTAGATAAAAATGCAGAGGTCCTTTCACCAAACAAATCTTTTCTACAGGAGAAAAAAATGGGAAAATATAAGAAACACAGTTATCTGTGTTTAAGCAATTTTCTCTTAGTGTCTGGTAGAATAATTGCAATTTAACACTTTGGGAATGCAAAGTGAGAATTGTGTACTGGACCTGACAAACACATGATGGATATTAGTAATGGAAATTCAAGTCTTCCCCGCCAGGCAGACGTGCCCTGGGAAGGGGCCACACTGTTACCAGTGAGGAAAGGGAAGAAAAGGAAAACAGAAAGATGAGCAAAGGAAGTCGTCAGTGAAGTTGAGGTAATAGAAAAAAAACCCCAAACTTAAATTAGGTGCAGCCAGTCTACCTTGATGCCTTGGTGCTGGTGCAGAGGGTCCTGGGAAGTCTGAGCATCTCTCCTAGATGTGCTTAAATAGGGCAGGTCGGTGTCAAACCACCCCTGAAGGTCTCCTCTGGCTGGGGTCAGCCTCTGCCAGTGCCCAGCCTGCCCTTGCTGCAGCCCCTGCACATGGACAACTCCACATCTGCTGCTTGGCTGGTTTTGTGGGAAGTGATGTTTTGAAGGAAGATGAGGAGAAGCAAGTGGCTGCTACCCCAGAAGAGATGGAGCACGTGGGATGCTGGCCAAGGCAAGGTCAGGGCTGTGCGTCATTGTGACCTCTGCTAACGCTTCCCTGAATAACCAGAGCGTGGCTTGGTTGCAGCTGGGCTGTCCCAGTGATCCCCACCCTCATTGGCCAGTGGGAGACTGTGCACAGTCCAAAATCAAGGAGAAAACCACATGCCTGAAGATCTCCTTCCCCATTCATTCATCTGCATAGCCTCCTCTGCACACTAAATGATCTCCCTGCATTTATTTTATGTTGCACTTTTCAATGGTTACGGTTGTCAGATGCTTTCAGTGACAAGACACTGGTTTTTCAATTGCTGTTGCCAAAATTCAACTATCGGGGCTTAAATTTTCCAAGCGAGCATCTGCTACAGTCTAAGTCTTGAGGGGAAAACACTTGAAATATGTCTCGTGTTTTGTAGAATGAACTCATGGAAAACAGGGTTGTTTTGTCTACGTTTACAAAAAGAAAATTAAAAGAATCATCAGTGTTTCACAGAGCAACACGAACATTTCCATACAATAGAGTGAAACATTAAAGTCTGCCGGAGGAGAGAGGAGTTTGCAAGTTCAAAGCCATGAGAAGGAAAACATCGCTGCTGGGGAGGCTGAGCCGTGGCCAGGACATTTTCTCCATCTCTCCAAATGGGAATCTGCCATCGGACAGAGCTGCTCCTGGGACAAACCCAGCACCCCACTGGGAGCAGTTGGAGCAGTCAGTAGACCCTGACTGGATGGAGTAATTGCACTGAAGATATTCCAGAACCATCTGGATGCAATCCTGTGCCATGTGCCCTAGGACAACCCTGCTTGAGCAGGGAGGTTGGACCTGATGACCCGCTGTGGTCCTTTCCAGCCTGACCCATTCTGGGATTCTGTGTCCACATGAGCATCTGAGAGGGTCTCCCATGGATGCTTGGCCTGAGCATGTGGGTTTTTGCAGGGCAAATGCAACGTGGTCCTGTCTGGAGAGCACTGCAGAGGTATTTTCCAGCTACTTCAAGATGCAGCTGTGATTACATCATTCATTAATTTGTGGTAGAGACAAGTATCCCATAACTCAAGACCAAGAGAGATTTCTAGTGCTTTGACACTAGAGATTAAACAGAAATAAACATCAGTATCAGTAAAAGTGACTGCAAAATAGCAGAAGGGGTAAGTGGTTAAGAACAGATAAAGATCAGTTGTGTCATCCTATAACAAGGATTTAACTGCAGGGAGGAGAAGGGCACATAGAGACCGTGACAAATTGACAAGTTCTTCACTGTTTATGAATAAAGGAAGTATTTAAAAGAATAAAGAGTGTTTCTAGAGAGGGGAGGTGTGTGCAGCCATGCAGTTGTGCATAGTCCACTAGGCTGAGTGTGCTGCATTTCAGGCTTGCCTGGCTTGAAAAACGGCTCCGAGGTACCTCATACCAGCATGGGCTGCTGAATTTAACAGATTAATTAATACCTGGTTGTCCAAACCTAATTGTCTCGAAGGGACAGTGGTGTTTCCACTGAACTCAGTAGCTGCTTCCAAGGCACACATGTCTCAGTCACGAAATCCTACTGCTTTCTAATGTTTTGGAAAGAAGTACACAAAAAAGGCCTGTAAACAAAGACAGCAGCAGCAGATACATTCCTCTGGATCTTCACAGCCTATTTGGGATCGGTAACATGTGGGCTCTGCCATGCACTCCACAAGGGATCAAATCCTATGTAAAGCAATGCCAAAACCTTCCTAAAACCTTCCTTTGTTCAAGGTGTATTCCAGGGATTCACCAACCTCCACCCCTTTAGCAGGTCCCTGGGACCATCACAGCTCTGCCCTGGCAATTGTGGCCAGCAGGATTTGGTCACTACGAGCCCTCGCCCTGCTCTGCCCTTCACAAGCTTTTTTACCTTTTTAAGATCCAAGTTTTCAGATGTACATGACAACAACCCAATTGTTGTCTGTTCATGCCAGTGCTGAGGGGCTGCATACACTTGGAGATAGCATCTCCATAATTTAAGCATCAGAGGATGCCATGACACTGTTTCAGTAAGAGAGTCAAGAAAATCAAAATTTTTTAAAGTCAATGAATGATTAAACAAAATATGTTAAATATGCCTATTAATCTTAAACTAAAAGGAATGTTTCAGGAAAACACTGTCATCTCCTCCCTACCCTTTGCAGATAAAGTCTTCAACATATAGCATGGTTTTTCTTCAATCAAAATAAAATAATCTGCATCACTTTTGAGTTACTCTGGCTGGTTTTTAAAAAGCTTTTCTGTTTTTGATATTTTTAAATACACTCAAATCTGAAGGATGACAGAATGAAATGCAAGGAGTTTTAAAAAGCTTTAATAGAAAAATTAAAGACTCAGCAAGTTCAGCCTCAGTTCACAAGAGCTCCACATCTTCCAAAACCTGATTTTATAACTGTGTCCCTCTCTTCAAGGATTTGCCAGCTCTTTTGCAGCAACCTGTATGTAACCTGATGGAAACAAGGCTCAGAGAAGCTGCTTTGGGCACTGTCCACGTCTTTCTTGCACCTGCAGGACAACATCTTCTTGCTGAAGGACACTGGTGACACAGAAGCACCCACAGCAGTGCCATAGGTCACTGCCAGCCTTGACATCCTGCAGCACCTTGCCCCAACCAAGACAGCACTTACCCACAGGCACATGCTTAAAAAACCTTCAGGATTATGAAAAAAAAAAGCCATAAAGGCACATAAACCCAAGGAGTTTCCCTGAACAAACTGGGCACATTCACTTGAGTGAACTTCTGCAGGTTTTACTGTGAGTGTTAAGAAATGCCAAGAACTATCTGTTGTATAGGAAAGGGCTCCATTTCTTGCAGTACCACAGGCTCCACATCCTAAAAAGCTCAAAATGGACCAGGCTGCAAGGAGGACAGGGACGATTCCCCAGACTGTTCTTAAAGAGTATTCTAAAAATATGGCCAGCACGTGGAAAATATTTGGAACAGCCTTCATAAAAAAGGTTTTGTTCTATCTGTTCAAGTGAAGATATTTATGGTGTCTGCTGTGTCATTCCAGATTTGTCATGGGCCATTAAATATCCACCTGGATATTGCATCATTTAACTACTGGAATGCATAAGCATTTCTGCTGCCTGTGAAAGAGCAGCTCTGAGCTGTGCAGAGCATTAAGTACACTGCTCTACTTTAACAAATAAATCAGAAAGTGGAGCAGATAATACAACTGTGTTCAGTTGTGGTGGACTGACTGTTACGTATATTTATTTCTTTTAACTGGTCATGACAAGAATGTGAGTAGGGACTGTATATATTATTTCTGGCCTTTCCTTGGGTTTGTTAATCTTCTCCGGGTGTCAGCAGCATTTTGGTGATCCATCTGAGCAGGTCTCTTCTCAAACCAGACCCTGCACAAACACATTCAGAAGCCTCACACACAGGCAGATGCCTGGTATGGACAAAAAAACCTCATCTTGATTCAAGACCATGCTTCAAACTTCATGCACCTGAAGGTGGAAAACCATCGCTCAGCCCAGGTGGCTCCAACCTGTCAAGATCTGGAACAGGATTCTGAAATAACTTCTCAAATTCTGCTTTAGTGCATGAAATGTCCACACAAAAGCCGAAGTTTTTTGGCATGCAGTGCCTCCGAGGTTTGTCCAGCCTCAGGCAATGCTTTCCGGACTTGTCCCCATGCTGGCTGGTCCAGCTGCCTCACATTTGTGTTCCGGTACCATCCACCTCTTTTAAGTGGGGCTGGTGACATGCAGAGGGGACTTTGGGGTCACCCAACTTTACTACAAACAGCAGCACAGTATCTAAGGTGGAAGAAAATATCCATGGTTATACAAGGCACTGAAATGGATACTCCTGGAGAGAAAGCGTCTAATGTCATGTGACTACAGACCTCCTTGGTGGTCCTGGTTTATCCCAGATTTTAAAAAGAAGTCTCAGACTGAACTGATGGAAACAAGGTGACATTGTGGTTTTACTGCTGTTGGATGTTGGCACCTGGCGTACGAACAGGGACAGCACTGGAAAGAGCTGATTCTGCCAAAGCTAGGGGGTTGAAAATACATCTCTTTCTTTCCAATCCTCAGTGGGGATGGTGGAAAGAAACCTAAACCCTCTCCAAAATCAAAATGTAGTTATAGAGGGTTATTAGGGAAATAAAGTGGTTTCAGTGGGAGTGATTTAGCCAGGCTGGGGGGGAAACTGGATTTTGGGGCTGGCTCTCCCAGGGCAGCCTGTGAGCTGAGTGCCTCCTTGAGAGCCAGCAGCCCCACGGCCTTTGGCCTTGGCACACATCATCTCACAGTCCCTGGGGGATGTGGATATTGGGAGCATGTCAAAGAGGTCAGCAAATCTGGCAGGTCTCTGCCCAGATGACATCAGCTTTGGAAGGACTTCGTAGGAATCAGAGTCCTGCTGGGGAGAAAGCAAATGTCTGCAGATCCTCAGCTGCAGGGGAAAGAGCAGCTCTTTCTGCAGGAGGGTTTTCTGGTTCTCTGCAGGTCGCCCAGCATGCCCAGGCTCCATCACATATCCACTTAATGTCTCCTGGGTGTCACTGGAGTGGCAGCAGCAGCTGCAGGGGCAGAGGTTGGTCTGAAGAAGGATGCTGCTCCCTCCCAGAGCAGCAGAACATTTTCTTTTGTAATTCCAAGGGACTGGACTCTAAATCTGATGCATTTCCTCTAATAAGCTGCTCACAACAGAGGCCCCCACCCTCCTTCTCTGATACCAGCAGCATGGAGCACCAAGCAGGCAGAGGAAGGAAACTCACTAAGATCAAGTCCACTCATAGAACAATTTTATCAACAATTTCTAAGCTGCTCGGCCCTTCCCAAGCCCAGCAGAGGCAGGTGTTCCCAGTTTACTGTAAACCACCAGAGAAGTGTGAAAGAAGCTCTTACTCTACTGGGCCATATGGATAGAAAATCTGCCTCCGGGACAAACGTATTTCAGTAAACCCGTTCTCAAGACACACTCTAGGTTTAGCCTATAAAGTAAACGCTGCAGCACTCATTTTGGAGGGGAGAGGGGAACTGTTTTCCTTGGCATTTCCCACCCCTTTTTGCCTCAGCTGCAGACAGAAGGAAAGCAAAACACATGTGGTCCCCAAGACGGGAGAGGAGAGGGAGATTTTGCAGGGATTGGCGTTAGGATATTGTGGTACTCTGGAGAACCCCTCCAGTGCCACCCAGCATGAAACCAGCAGCTCACTGTGATCAACCAGAGCGAGGAGCCCTGGAGCAGAGACTGCAGTTAACAGGAAAGGAAAGCCTGGCTAAAATGTGCAAACACAGCCTGTCAATGCAAGGCAGAGAACAGGCAAACAAATAATGACAGCAGGTAGAAAAGTGATGAATACAAAACTTCCATCCTAAAAAAATTGTCTTCCTACTGCTTTACCCACTTAGATTCCATTACCTGAATTTCACCAACAACTGTAAAGTCCATAGGGCGCTTCAAATTGGTTATTCCTTTAGTTTAAATACAGGAAAACTCCACATGGCCGGTCATTACAGAGGAAGCAGGAACCTTGGCAGTGGAACCCATTGTAGAGCAACCTGTCCTGATAGCTGGGAGCAAACAGCAAGGGGTAAGATCCAGGTTGATATTTGATTTGCTTCTTTCCCAGACTAAGATCTGACTAGTAACAGCTGCCTACTTTATGGCTGTCTCTTTTTATTACTTTATTTGCCGCCGTGTACCCTAAAAAGAGGGGGGAAAAAAAGAATGGCGAAAATTTATGGCTAGAAGAAACCGATTACTGTTGGCAAGTGAACTGAAGGGATCAATTGTTCCATACGGCAAAAGCCAAAGAACTCAGGGCTCTATTCACAAGAAAAGACTGATGTGCTATAGGGCATGGAAATGCCACTTTTATTGTGTGGCAGAGAATTTTCACGTTTGAATCCAAATTCCATAGGAAAGAGTGGAATGCGAGAGACCCAGCTCGGAGGGCTGGCCGGACGGCGTGTGTGAGCAGGGAGCATGTGCGCGGGAAAAGCACAATACCCTGAGCACAAAGCTTCTGTGTTCGTGGGCTCCCGGCACAGCATCGGGCTGTCACACAGGCAGCGAATTGTGTGCAAAATGCCTGGAAGTCAGCACCAAACGTGCTCGGAAGCAGGCACAGCCAGAGCAATGTGCTCGCCTTCCCCAGCCAGCGTGGACTGTTGGGTCTGTTGCTGCTGGTGGCGCGAGAAATCTTGGTCAAACTCATGGGAATCCCTGTTTTAAGGGTGGGAGAACAAACCCCTCACGTTTCTGTGGGGAGAACAAACCCCTCACGTTTCTGTGCTTCAGGAGAAGGAGCAGCAATTCTCAAGCTGAGCAGGTTGGGGCCAGGTGCCCGCAGGGATGTGGGTCAGAGTGAGCACAGCATCGTTTACAGCACTTCAAGAGAAATCTTCAGAGTTAGGATGGGAAGAAATACAAGACCCTTGGCTCCAGGACAGACATGCAAACTGCTCATGTGTTTGTACAGAGGGGCATGTTGACAGAGCAGTTAAGCACGGTGGATCTGAAGAAGCCAACCCAAGCCGTATTTTTGGATGTGCATCAAAGGCAGCCCCCAGTGGGGAAGAGGAGGGTTTGAGGCACAGCCCTGCCATCTCGACCCCACATGCTGAGCTCACTGGGGTGCAGCTCCCAAAGGTATTGGTGCTGGGTGCTGTACAGAAAGTGGGGACAGATGGTTCCTGCTCAACACTGGGGACAGCTGTTAATTACCAGCTGATTTGGTGCTTTCCCATAGACAGCTGTACGACAGCAGGGAGGAATTTTGCTTTTCAGTTTTACAAGCAGAAAATGGGAGGTGGGCACACATTTAATAAATCCTCCAGTGACAGCCAGGTACCTCACTACCCAAAGAACCTTGGAAATCACAGTCTTTGCTCAATTAAGTAAAAAACAGAAAAGTTCTCAGAGCAGCCAAGTACAAATTCTTCTAAAGCAAATGCTAGCGTTGAGATTTCCCAGGTTTTGTTTTGGGATGCTCTGTCTGCCGGTATCTGAAACTCAGGACACACAAGTGTTTATGCATTTCAAAGGAGGCTCGTGGCTAAATTTGGGCAAAGGTTTGTGAAACGGAGGAGGGAGAAAAGGCTTTGGGAAGGACTGCAGCAGTCATTCCGCTAGTGCAGCCCCGCAGATGGGCGTTGGAGCACAGCTCCCGTCGGGCGGATCGATGGCTCTCTGGAAGGCTGACAGCACAGATGTACTGCAGCTTAGCCTGTGACTAATTTTAACAAGCTGCTTGCATGGTTACAAAAGGCAGATCTGTTGGCATTTTTACTTTCAACCACCTGGTCTTGACAAACATTTTCTGCAAATAGCACATATGTCATGAGGCTGGACTTGGGGAGGGAGGAGTTTAAATCCTGAGGATGGAGGCAGGGGCTGGAAGCGGTGATGGCCAGGATGTCCCACCAAACAGTGCAGGTCAGCATAACCAACTGCGGCCAACAGGCTGAAGGAAAGCAACGCTCAAAGGAAGAGGTGAAATATTTGTAAGACAAATGATGCAGTTGGACAGGTCTGTCACTCATGGTGGACAAGGAGCCCTGTCCAGGCGTGGGCTGGAGCAGATCTCCTGCTCAGTATCATCTACAGTGCATTGACATAAGCCTTGCACCAGTTCCTGTCGTTGCTGGGTTCATCGCTCTTGAATGCCAGAGAGAGAGAGACAGCCCAAGAGGGAGAATGCCCAGAAGATGACAGAGGTTTGACCCTTTGAAGGAGAACATGTTGAACAGTTTTCATAGCAGGTTTCTACTTAAAGTAGGTTCCTCTGTGTTCGAGCCAGCAGGGGAGGACACAACTACAGAGATGTGGTGCTTTCAGGGATAATCCTGGATCAATTTGCACTCTCAGGCTGGAGGTGCTGCTGGGCACCCTCAGGCAAGGCTGTCCTTTTGCATGAGGTCCAGAGCACAAGCTGATCTGGTGCACCTAAACATACAGCAGTGACCTCCACAGTTCTCCTTTCCTCACCCCACAGGAACACCCACTGCCAGAATTCAGGGAGGAAGGACTGGTGTGAATTTGTGTTAGAGATTAAAATCCTCCAGTTCCAGCGTCATGACTAAGCACAAAGATAACAAAGGAGCTACTAACAGTCTCCATCCCTTGATGTCTCCACTGGCAGGCCATTTTGGAATAAGACTTATTGGGCTCATTGCCAGTGTGACTGGTAAATCCCATGATTCATGAAATGTAAACTTCCAGTTGTTGATCTTGTGATACTCTCTGGCCTTAAAACTAATCCAGCTGTTCACAGAAGTTCCCTCTGTTTTCCTGAAGCCTGGCACAATGAGGGAGATGAAGTGCAGGAGAACACAAGAGTGAAATGACAAACTAGTGGGGCCATGCTCAACAGTTTCATAGGCTTCTTTTTGAGATGGGGATGGGGAGGGACTGCTGACAAGCTGGGCTTTGATCAGACCAGGGAAGGGAGGAGGACACCAAGTGATGCAGAAACTGTCACAGTGAAATTGCTTTTTCTTTTACAAGGATGAAGCTGGTTCTACTCTCTGCATCTAGAATTAATTTACTTCGGGTTGGGCGAGGAGCAGAGAAGCAGGAGAGCCCTGGAAATCTGCAGTGCCTTTCCCCTATTAAAACGTGTCCTGGCTCACAAACATGAACTGTTGTTCCAGCTCGTTTTCAAGCTACACTGCAGCCATTTTCAGAGTTCAGAGTAAATCAAAAAGTAAACCAAGCAAACTACAGTCCAAGAGTTTATGTGTCAGATCAGTTGCAAAACTGGGTCTCTCCTCTCCAAAAATGTTTCATATTTTTACTGCAGCATTACCAAAATGGGTCTCTGCTGACCTGTTATATAAAGCTCATAGTCAAAACCAGACCACCAAAACCCTTCTGCATACAGCCTTACCCCTAAAAAAAGTCAGTCAAGAGCCTCCACAGTTGGTAAAAAAAATATTTTCGGTTGCCTACCCAACACACAAACTCTCGTAGCTTGCTTTGAAATAGTCGTGGGACAGCAGAGAGGAATGAGAAGGAATTTAAAAAGATGGAGATTTAGGAACAAATTATAATTTATGTCTTTCAGAAAATGCAAGTCAAACCTTGCCTGCTCTGGCCCTTCAGCACTCCTGATTGGAACAGGATATGTGTTTAGCATATCTCCAAGGTATTCTCATATGAACATGACAACCAGGTGCCTACTGCAAGGACAGCTATAACAAATCACCCACATTCTTGTCAAGCCAACGCTGCAATTGTTCTCCTCGGATCATCTGGCTTCAGTGTGGGCTCCCTTCAATTTCTAACACGGAAAGTATTTCCAATAGTTGACAGATGTCTTTCCTCGCTTTACACTCCTTTCTTACCCTCTTCAGCGTCAGCCTTGCAGGAAATACCGAGTTAATTGGAAAGATTAGGGAAGGTCTCCTACAGCTATTGCAGGAGAAAGTGGGAGCAGACAGAATGCAGTTAAGAGAGAATAATTCATTTACTGTTTTATTTTAGCGTTAAACTTTAAATGTTAACAGCCAGAGGAAGAAAAGGATCTAAAATTCTGTTGGATGTTTGTTATCACTCAGCACAAAGCAAAGCAATCTCTCTCATAATGATTTTAAACTGGTAGGTTAATTCCTTGTTCACATATAGAAGACAGTTTCCAAGAAGAAAGCATTTGTAAACAGTTACTAGAAATACAATTTGATTTTGCTCTGCAATACTAGAGTGTATGGTCCAGCTCACTGGTTTATCCCACACACAGACCTCAGGTTTTTTCCCTATAAATTTCTCTCCTGTGGAAGATGAAATACTCATTCTCAGCAGAAAAAAAAAGGAAAAAAAAGGAAAAATAAACACAGAGAGGAATTTTTTGAGCATGTAGATAATGAGAATTTCTATAGAAATTGTCTCTCATGAGCTCATTGGATTTGAGTCAGGGTTTGATGCTAAGATTTCTAAAGGACAGGAGGTTCTCCTGAAGGATTCAGGAGTGGAATCCAGGTTTTCACCTCCACCCCCTCTCCGCCATTTCTTAGGCAAAAAGAATATTCTCACATCGGTCTCAGTTTGATATCGTGTTTGAAGGGACACAAAACACAGCCTGTCCTAATTATGCCCTTCAATGTACTGAGGCCATCTCAGCTGTTTGGAGCCTACAGTTGTAAGGGAGATACATAAGCATCTCGATTTATTGCTGCTTTGTAATGCTGTTCTTGCAGTAAGACAAGCACCATCCTCCTCAAAAAAAGAGGTTTGGGATGAGAGGGAGAGGCGGCAAAAGAACGCCTCTATCCTGCAGGGACCAGCTGCAAAATCCCTGCATGAGGAAAGTTGACCGAAGGAAAAAGCTCTGCACAAGCAATGCTGAACATGCAGCGCTCAGCTCCTTGGGATCAGTGCAGGAGGACAGAGACTGGGCATGGCTGAGAATGGATATATGAACAGATAATAAATTAAAAATGTGGTTTGTGTTTAGAGGACACACTGGGACAATTAGCAGAGACATGGTAATTCAAGGTACAAGTCGGTGACAGTCACTGCAGGGCTCTACAGGATCCTGGCAGGAAATCAGTTTCTGAGGGGCAGTCCCCGAGCTGTTACCACCATTACTACCAGTGGGGATAATTTGAGATAATTTTCAAGATTGCTATTATTTGTGTCATGCCAGCCAGCATTTATCCTGCAGGTCAAAACTCAGCACTCATTTAAAACACATTTCAAAGCATTACCTGCTCGGGCATCTGGAAGTGCTTAGGCACGTGAACCTGTTTGCTATTTACACTGCTTAACTGTTCCCATGTTGGACTGCGGTGGAAAGTTGGGTGACAGCAAAGAAAACAGCAAAGAGCAAGACCCAGCGCCTTTTCCAAGGCAAAAGGATGATGAAAGTCCACTGGTAGTTTTGTTTACTCTTTTGCCTCTCCTTATCTCATGCTTTGAGAGCCCTGGAGAGCAAGTAAAAAAACAAGGGAAAGAAAATGAAGACTAGCCATGACTTCAGATCAGGAGCCACCCCAATGACATCAGGATGAAGGCTGCCAAAGTCTGATGGAGAACAGGAGCATCCAGAGGGGAATCTGCAGGGAAGAAGACCTGAACAAAGGTTGCCTCAGCTGGGACGCTGAACAGGTGGGATCCAGTGAGGAAGGATCTTCTGCCAGAAGCCAGAGAGCAGAAGAAAAGCCCATGAGAACTGCAGTGAAGGGCTGCAAGAATGCTTCATGAGCACTACTGTACAGCCAGAAAGAAGTCCTGGGTCTGCAAGTCACAGAAAAACTGTCCACAGCACATCCTGGGTGATGCTGACAAAGCTCAGTGCAGGTTTGTGCTGATGGATCACACATCCACATGCCACATGTGGTGGCTGGCAGAAGAAAAGAGTGAGATTACAGCAGAAGGCAGGCCAGGATGTTTAAAACCTTTCGAATATCCACGCTCCAGAGGCAGGACTATCTCCTTAGCACACAGAGCAGCAGCAATCCAAGCTGAGTGCTGAGAGAGGCAGCGCTGCTCACGCTGGAAGGTGCCCACAGCACTGCACGGGGCACAGAGTGACCTACAGGGGCAGAAGGGGCAGGGAAGAGCTCAGCTGAATGGGGAGCATCCTTCAGTGAAACTCCAACCAGGAGAGCGATTCAGACACAAGCAGGGATGTGCCTCTCTGCCACAGGACACTCCATCCTTGGAGGACACAGGGCAAAGAAGGATTCAGAGAAGCTGAACAAACACTGAGGTAAGAAGTAAGTTCCCCTCTGAAGAGCCAGAACCAGTTACCTTAAAAGGAAACAAAAAAGGAGGAGACAAAGGAATCCACTTTCTATTATTTGAAGAAAGCTGATGAGGAATTCCTGTCTTCCTCCTCCCATGACTCCAGAACTACCAGAGCAAGACCAGTCCAGAGAACAGCAAAAGGCACAGATTCGTTCAGTCTCATCCCTGGGACATGGAGGCCACTACTGTAAAATGTCACTGAAACTTCAAAGTTTAAAGTCAAAAAGACTGTAAAGTCCCCATTCCCTTCAGGAGACAACTGCAACTGAGATGGGTGTGAATATCCTGAATTATCCCTCAGACCCCAGGCTGGGCACATATTACATCTTGGAATTAATCTGTAGAGCAGTTTTAGCGATGCTGCGCATGCATCTGCCTGCTGCAAAGTTTGAATGCCTTCCCCAGCAGCAGGGTGAGCCCCCATGGCAGAGGCAAGGGCAGGCAGCAGACGTGGCAGTGCCCAGTGCCAGGTGACACACGTGCAGCCATGCAGCAACGTGAGGACAGGCACCTACCAGCTCCCAAAGCCAACAAATTCCTGAGCCAGCAGCAGGAAAACAAACACAACAACGACTTGCCCCAACAGCAACTCAGGGCTGCAGTTCCAGCTTGTCTGCAGTATCAATAAATTGTTCTTTGTAAAAGCAGGAGGTTTATTTGCTCTGAGAACACCCATGCAAATATTCAGGGGTATTTCTCCTGAGCTTGGGGGTTTGTTAAATCTTCACCCTGTGACCACCCCATGACACACAGCCTGTGGCAGTGCTCCCCTGCAGGTCTGCACTGCTCTGCATGCCACGATGTCCCCCTGGGATCTTCCAGCCAAAGTGCCCATCATCTCACATCCAGACTGTCTTCCAGCCTGGGAATGGATGAAAGGTGCAGCCAAAGCCCAGGATATCTTGCACCAGGCTGATCTCCACATCGTGAGACCAGGCTGAAAAAAACCTTCTTATTTCACCCCTTAATGCACATTAAGATAATTCAAAATTTTAATGGCAAAGTCTCAGGGTTTGTTTTTTTTTTCCTCTCCTCAATCACTCCGCAGGATAGTTGGTAACAATTTTTCTTCATCAGGTCAGTTCTTTTCCTCTTCCTCTGCCAAGACTCATACTCAAATTCCAACTTTCCTTTGAATCCCACCTTCTAATCGCCATTGTTATCTAATTCTTTTTCAAGAGAAAGGAATGCCCCTTGGTCTTCCAATCAGCTCAGATTTGTGACCTGGCTTTAAATACATTCAGCTGAAAACCATTAGCAATTATTCAATTCCCTTTGCTGTAAAATGGCTTAAATTACTTGACATTAGTCCGTTATTTGAAGAAAAAATATCAATTAAACCTTCAGGTTTAAAGAACTTACATTTATACATTAGAGGCATTTAACAGTATTTTGATTCTAAATTTTTTCCACCGGTTTCATTCAGAGAACAATTTTGCCTCACACGAGTTCTGTTGCCATCTGAGGTGGTGCTGGATCTACAGTGTGGCTTGGACCAGCGTTGTCCCAGGGCTGGGTCCAAGTGTGCCACAGACCTGGGATGGTGCTGGGTCCAAGAGCACTCCTGGGACCACGGCTGAGCTGCAGAGAACATCCCCCTGGTCCACACCAGTGACCTTTGTCCCAACAGTGTTGACAGCACAGCTTGCTCTGATGACAAGGAGAAAGAGTAAAATAAAAGAAGAGCAAAAGAAGGAAAGAGTCGTGTGAATGGTTTGGGGGCAGTGCTGACCAGAGCATCGCTTCTGTGCATGCCCGTCCTTGGCAGTGAACAGGGCTCAATTTTCTCCCCTTCTGCTCTGAGTTTGACTCTTCTTCAGGGCCTGGGATGTTGAAATAGTCAGGTCTTGGCTGTTAGAATCATCAATCATACTCAGCACACCCCTCTGTTCACAAGAAAGAGTGGCTATAATTGTAACTGTAATTTTAATGCAATTGATTTGATTTCAGGAATTCAGTTTTCCCCTAAGAAACCCTGAGCTGCACTTTATCTCTCCATCCATAGGAAAATACATCAAAATTTTCCAAAAGAGGGAGCATTTCCCAAAAGCTCAGAGACAGATCCTCCCTCACAGTGGAGGGTGCACCATTCCCAGTGCTTCCATCCAGCCCAAACCCTGTGAGGTTTTGCAAGAGAGGGAGCTGACAGAGCCCTATAGCCAGACTATATATTCCAGCCTGTTTCTTCTGCAAGGCACCAGGCCATCACCCCACTCATGAGCGAACAACAAAGCAAGCTCTGCCAGCTGAAGTAGGTTTGAGGAGACACAGACTGACCTGGGGGCCACAGCATGCTTCTGCCACCTTGATGGAGACATCCAGGTGAAAGTTCACCCTTCGGAGGCAGCTGGAGCTGGGTACAACTGCTTGGGGCAGTTGTCAGGTGGCAACATGGGGCGGATATGGGGCCAGGGGATGACTCCCTACATGAGGTTTTGGGCCAATAGCACCTTCTTTCAGTGAAACCACACTGTTTAGATAGTAAATTTTCCCTAGATTCGTCTTCAATGCATGCACTCTGAAGGCAGAAAGGATCAGTATTGTGATACAAACAGGTGTTAAACCTCTTCAAACGGAAGAGGAGAAGTGCAGGCATGATACCATTACCGATGCTGAGAGTGATGCTGCTGCAGAGAAGCACTTGGTTCTCCAGTGTCCAGTTCAAACACCAGGCCAAATTCAGATGTGGCTTCTAAGTGGCGTGGATCGAAAGACATTAATTGTTCAGGAAGAGGGAACAAAAGTTTGCAATGCACAAACCTCCCCCCGCACCATTCCACCAATTCTATCTCAATTGTTTTCTTAACAGCATTCTCTGAGGCTGACAGTCCCTGCTGCAGAGGAGGCCAGCATGGATCCCTGCACCGCAGTGGTGGTTTGGCAGCTTTACGATGTTTTACATCACTTTTGCAGAGAACACCAGAGCTATAAAATTTGTAGTTTTCCTAAACCCCCAGAATCCATTTAATCAAAACAGTCCGGTGGCCACACCAGGGCATTATGCAAGTGCATGGCTGCTGCTCCTTCAGCTGCTGGAGGAGGAATTTGCTGACAAGTCAAGATTAAACTTTCAGTTCTTTCTTCTCTCTGCACTCATTACGGGCTGTTAAGAAATTTCAAGTTAATTAATTCAACCTCAGGAGAGGAAAATATCTGTAGGTTTTAACATGGCGCAGCTATTGAAGAGAAAGGCTGAGCGTCTTTGCAGCTGAGCAGAAAACAGTCCTTGTTCTTTGAAACTCCCTTCTCATCCTTCACTGCACTGGGTGTTGCCATGGGGTAGCCTTGTTGGAAATCATTTCACATGAAATTAATTTTGTAGCACCTAAACGGATTTGCACCACAAAACCCCTTGGTTTCTGAGCCACTTCTTGTCGTGCATTTTGTTTTCTTCCTAGAAACTGCCTGTATTCACAGCCCATAACTTGGCACGAGCACCAGCAGCCGCACCTCGCCTCCTTCCAAGCCAGAAACTGGTAGGCAGGCAATACAGCCCTATAAAACACAATTAACCTTTTCATTAAACAACAGCTCCCCAAGTGAGAACCAGGCCGTACCGAAAGGAATGAGACTGCTTTATGTTAACGGTGTGTCTCAAACCTTAAAATAAAATATTTGTGCTTGCATAAATAGTTGGAAAGGTAAAAGTGTCATAACACTGGGTGTTTGTTATTGGAGCCGGAGCTTGCCTCCTGCCTGCAACAAAATGTCATAACAAAGCCCGCGTGGGGCTCGCTGCGTTTACTCCTCGCTGCAGTGTTTAAATTCTGATACAAACCCGAGCTATAAACACATTGCGAGACAACTCACGCATGGGATCCTGTCAAAGTGGGCTTATTTGAGCATGCCACGGACCCAGCATCATCTCAGGGGATGCAAAGTTTGTTCTGCAAGATTTGCACCCCCTGAGATGATGCCCAGTCCGAACAAGCCATGGACTGAGGTGATGGTGTGTCCAAGCATGGACCCAGCACCCCTGCAAAGCTTTGCTCACCGTCTGAGATGATGTTAGGTCTGCAGAATGGTTGGGGCCCTGGCCGACTTGGAAGCTGGAATCACCTCAGGTTCATGGCATGCTTGGACCCAGGGTCATCTCAGGTGATGGAAACCACATCGTGGTTGGACCCACCACCATGTGCGGTCCATAGCACACGTGTGCCCAGTGTCATCTCACCTGGCACAAAGGTTTGTGCCCCCTGAGACAACACTGGGCCCATGGCAACCTTGAGCCCATGACTAGGTTGCCAGCTGCAGAGCACCCTGCTGCTCCCCAAAACCTGCCCCAAAATCCTTAACAGAGAGTTGACTTCAACGCATCATGCCCTAAAATCTGCTTTTTGCAGAGTGTCCTCATCCCCAGTGCAAACTAAGCCAGGCTTTCCAACCCACCCCAGCCCAGGGGAGGCTGGAGGGAGACTTTTATCACACTTGGCCAACAGCAGCATCTTCCCAGCTGCTCATAGCACCCGAGGAGCCAGCACTGGGAGCTGTGAGCACTCGTTGCAGCTCCTCCTCGCCAGCGGGGCCCACCTGCTGCAGCAGCATGGTTTGGCAGCTTTTCAACCTTGGAGTCTATCGATCCCATGGCTGGGAGAGGTTTCAGCTGCAGAGGAACCAGTGTGACCCTGGCGTGCTGCAGAGTGGAGCAGGGGGTTCTGTGGGGTCTTTGGGGATGGTTGCTGTGTCCCCACACCTCTAAGGAAGATGAGTTGGCAGCAGTGGATGGCACAGGGCTCCCACGACCAGCTTTGAAGTAGCTCTGCTCTGATGGTTGCTCCAAAGCCAGGACCACCCCCAGCAGTTCCCTGACACCCTCCTGCCTCCACCAAAAGCTTGTAACCCCTGGGGTCACATAGGTGCCTGTGCCACATGCTCGGTGTCTGTCCCCTTGACTTCTGCACCTTGACCAACACTGGTCATTCAAAACCTGGATGAGGAGCAAGGGGAGATTCAATCCTGTATAACTGAGGCAGGAAAACCCAGCATGCATTCTGGCACAGCGTGACTGGGCAGAGGGCAGGAAAAGTAAAAGACAGCTGTATCTGAGAAATGGACCAGCATTGTTTTTCTTTTAAAATGCCATGCCTAACATACAATTTACAACCTGCTTTGCTAGCACAGGTCAGTACTGGTCGCTGTCTGGTGTAAGCTGTGTGCAGTGGTCTTGAGGAGCACCTGGTACTTTCCATGAAGTCCAAAGCAGGGACAGCCCACCTGGCTGTGCCATACCAGGCAGCAGAACGTGTCCTTAAGACCCTGCCTGGCCGATACGCTTCTGCAGCTGTGAGCAGCTGAGAATTAACATTTAGCATAAAGCAGCACGATTCCCCCAGAACAGCTGTAGAAATGCTTAGCCTAAATTAAATAAGCATTACCATAGCAGCTAGGTGCTTATTTACAAATGAAGGCCTGGAAGCTGCAGCCAGATCCCCTTCCCCTGGTCCCCATAGACCCCCAGAGTCAGAGCAGGCAGCTTGCAGGGTTTGCACAGGCATAGGACTGGATGGTGGATTGGAGGATCAGGGTTGTAGGCTGTACTGCCCTGTCTCCAGCTCTCAGAGGTCATTCAAGAGGCAGAGGTCTCCAGAGGTTGGGGGACCTTTCCCTGATGGGCTGAGCTGGTGACAGAAGCCACCCTGCTGCTTGGAGGTGGATGCTCTGAGCTGATGGCTGACCTGAGCAGCCCCATGGAAAAGAGTGTCCTCCTTGAGCTGAGGCATCTCGCCATCACCCACCAGAGACCCTCTCTGCCAGGCAAAGAGGTCACCCTTGTACCCGCATCCAGAACTGTGCCCTTGCCAGCTCCCTCTGGCTCAGCGACCGCACTCTAACACAGCAGCCTCAAACCGACTCAACCTCACAGATACTTTCCCACGTCCTGCACCCAACTGTTGCCCTTGGCGTAATTTTCAGAAGCAGGTGTCTGTCTGGGGGCTCTTCAATCCGCACAAAAGCCCCTTAAATTGCCTGATTTCCTGAGCCCCTGCCCACTCAGCAATCTTCTCCAGTCCCCGGAGAGGCATCAATCGTGGGTAGAGAGGATCCGCAGCAGAGCGAGACCCCGCGGCTGCATTGCCTCCCTCAGGAAAGCCCCAGTTTGTTTATTTGCCTGGCGTGGGCTGCAGCTGCCCCACACAGACCCATTTTCTGCCCCCCTGCTCGTGTAGGGCCGGAGAGCAGCTGCAGCCTCGTCCCTGGACGGGGTGAAGGCCGGCAGGAGCGGACAGACAGCAGCGAGCAGAGCGGGTTGCAAGGCCTCAGGGGAACAAGTGGAGGTTTCTGTTGCCCTATCCCACCCCACAGGAATCTGGGGTCACATCGTTCCCACCGGGAGAGGACTGCGCAGCTGTCCTCCCGTGGGGCTTCCCCGGTCCCAAAAACCTGCCTTGCTGCAGCAGCACTTCAAAGGGCTTCACTCCTCACGAAGAACAGAGGATCTGGGAGCCAGCAATCCCAGGCTCTGAGCCTTCATTAAAAGTCCCTGAGGGATGGAGGGAAATCCAGATGCATGGGAACACAGATGGGTGAAGGCCTTTCGTGTTTACTGAGCTCAGCTCCCTCCTCCCCATTGCATCACCTGGTGCCTTGAGGTTTAGTCCGTACAAAGCTCCTGGCACAGCACCCGGGGGTCGGGGAGAGCCCTGGGGCCGGGCACAGGTGGGCAGCACAGGTGGGGCTGGGGGGTGCCAGCAGGGCAGGGAGCCACTGCCTCTATCACGCTGCAATCAAACCCTCTTCTGTGAAATGCCTGGGCTCCAGCGAGCTGGCACCCTCCTATGGAAAAATGTGCCTGGAAGCTCTCCAGCCATCCCTGCTCCAAGGAGTAACTGATAACCCTGCTGCCAGCCAGATATCGTCCCGGGATCGTCCTTCTTCCTCCCCTCTGCGGAAGGACGTTTCAGATCCCAGCCTCGCCTTTCAGTGCCTTCCATTTCTCAAAAGAAATTCCTGCGCAGCCAGAAGATTTTACCACTTTGTTCTCAGAATATCATAATATTTTCTTTTTTAATTAAATCGCATTCCCCATCTGCCTTGCATACATGTTTTGGGTAGTCTACTTTTGCCAAACATAAGGTCAACATCCCTGCTACTAACATTCAATAAAAGTTTGCTAGTGCTAGAACTCTGTTTTATCTAAACCCGATGTCTGCTCACAATTTTGACCGCACCCAGACTAGGGCTATGTGACTCCACTGCCCCGGATTCCCATCAAGAGCCTTTTAACATGAGTACACTCATTTAACAGCAGACATTGTCTTGCTTTCTTCATTAGCAAACTGAAAACTCACAAGAATGATTTACAATATTTCTGTAACAATGATGAACTTGTGGAGAAGAGTGGCTGCGTTGGATTTGAGCTGCAAGCAAATTAGCAGAGATGTCCTGGTTCTTAATTTTAAAGCTCAAAAATGAACTGAACTCAAGGGAATTCAAGAGAAAAAAGCTAAAGCAAGGGCATTAATAAGGGAGACTGAAGGGGAGACAGCCAGGAAAAGCAAATCCCGACCTGCTACATACAGACTAAAAGAAAAGAAAGTCTATGCAATTGTACTGAAAAATGGACCACATAAATATAGATATAGCAGAGTTGCTGTGATAGCTGCACTAAAATGAAAAAAAAAACCTTCACAGAACTCCTACAGCTTTCTTGTCTAGAGTTTCCAAACTTTTCCAAGGGAGGTTGCAACCTCAAACTCTCTCATTTTACAGAACTGAAGCACAAAGATTAATAATTCATAGCAGCTTCCATCTATATCCTGCAGTATGGAAAGGAGAGAAAGGAGCACACACTGGACCATGCATTACTCAAGTCCAGAAGCTCTATTTAATTCACAGGAGAAGGATTTTGGACAAGAGCTTGCCCATTCACATGTTATTGGGAAGCACAGTGCTTTCCCTCCCCGTGCTGAAGCTGAAGACTGCGCTCAGCTATAAATCTGGACTAAGATCTGCAAGGCCAAATCAAGATAAGCACAAAGCAGAATGCCTGCAAGTATAAACTCATCTTCTTCAAAGCATTTCAGGCCCCAGCTGCAAATTGGTTTATTCCGAGAACAAATTGTTGCTCAACTACTTGGAAGAGTCTTCACAAAACTTCAGGCGAAGTATCTTTGATTGAAAAGAATTTAATATCAGTGATAAATAATATCAGGTGAGGACATAGGAGTGCTTAACCTCCCCCAAAAGTGAGATAAGTAACATCAGACATGTTCTATCACTTGCTAATCCATACCAGCCAGTAAGTTGCCCAAGAGCCTTCCCATTGGTATTGTACAGAATGTCCTTTTTCCTCCATGCAACTCGTAACAACCTTACTCCACCAAGGCAAACTCGCAGTAAAGAAGGACAAATAAACCCTCTCTTAACAAAGGGTTGGCTGGCCCAGGAATTTGGGGTGACATTCAAGGATGCCCAGAAAAACAATCCAATTCCCTGTTAGTATTAACTCCTGTCCTTGCCAAGGAGAGCACAGTTACATCTCAAGTACATAACACTCTTTGGGAAGGATGTTACACAGGGACAACTCGGGTCACCTGTGAATTCACCCTCCTGGTGCAGCTGGTGGCACTCTGGATTCAGTGTCGGAAACACCAAGGGCCTCTCATGCACCTCACACCTGCACAGTTATGACTCTGCTTGGACAGGAGGAAAGGTGGAGACCAAGTCTCTTCTCTACTGTCCCACTTGCTGTTGTCCCCTGGCATCATTTGAACACGTGTGGATGGAGAGTCACGGGGCTGTACAGGCAGGTGGCACGATACTCTCACAGGTTATAGTCTTATTTTTCCTTTTGTTTTTTCTTACAGACTGACAATTACGAGACAAGTATTTTACCTCCAACATGTTGTGGTTTTTAAGGTGAACAAACAAATGTCAAACCTGTTCCTAAAAACCGGCCACCTTTTTTTTTCTCTTCTATTCCACATGGGGAAGGGTGCATGAGAAGGAGGGACAGAGAATGTGGGAGGACAATGGGGTGGTGAAGGAGAGCCAGGAGAAACACTGTGAGAAGGCAAGAAAATAAATAGAAACACATGAGGTAAACCAGCCCTGATTTAATCACTAGACAACTCATCAGGGTCACAGATGACACGAGCAACAAGCCCAGCAAGCTCAAGGAAATATTGTCCAGGTCGTATTAAGACAAGATACTTTCTCATGGAGCCCATCATAATTTGGGTTTCCCACCACATTGGGTTGGTCAGAGGAGGTGCTGATGCTTGGGAGGTGGCTCAGTGGTACCTGTCCCCCCTAGAACAGAGCTCAGAGCAGATGCCTGTGTTAGCAGGGAGTCAGTGAGCTCAGGTACCCTCAGGCACCCTCAGATCCTGCACCAGGACCACGTGCACACAGCTCGACATCTGGGCTTGCTCCAGTGGCCAGGGCTGTGCTGCAGGGACTCATCTTGCAGCAAGCATGCAAGATAAGCCACTTGCAGGCAGACCTGCAGCAGAATGAGGAGCCTCAGATCTTTAGGGATCACGCTATGGGAGCTCTCTGGAGCAGCAGAGCATCATCTCCCTGAAAATACTTTGTTGTTTCTCAAAGAAATGAAAGACAACCGAGCTGCATGGTCCACAGCCCCTCTCCACTTGGTGGCCACATGAGACTGGTGGCCACATCTGGGGAAGAGCATCCACCTGCACTGGATTACTGTTCTGTATGACGACCTCATTTTGGCTCTCTTGCTCAGTGTTTGAAGTTCGTCTGCAGAATCAAATTTAGCAAGGTCCATACCTAGGCTGAAAAATATACGTCCTGGGGGCACTTCCTCGGTCATCCTGGCTTTCATTAACCCAGCTTTCCCACTGTCCTTCTTTCACACCCATTAAACAGCACCAAAGGGAGCTGGCAATACATTTTCCTTTGCCCTTCTCCTTTGTGCTCCTCCTTGATGAATGGCTACAGCAGATGCACAGTCATCTTTGAAGGCTCTAGCCCATGAGCATGTTGAATCAATGATGGATTGGACCAAATGAATCACAGTGTGGGAGAAAGCAGAAGGCAATGATTTCTAAGTGGCCTTCACATCTTTACACTTCAGAACTTGCTTTAAAAGCCCGTTTTCTTCTTTTTATCTGGTTCCAGTTTCTGCAGTGCCTTTGCATATGTTGAGGGAGGTGGGGGGGGAAGGAGGGGAACCTTTACATATAAACAGAAGAATCCACTTCTCCGTTAGACAATAATGAAGCATTGTCATTTAGGGAGTTCAAATAGCTGGGAAACCACTTCAAGGCTGTGTAAAACAACTGGGTAGCATCAGAAAGAACAGCAGTTGGCAAACTGAGCAACAGAGTTCAAAACTCCAAGTAAGCAAGCTCGCAAAAAAACCCACAGCTGGTTCGGTAGCCTACCTCCCTTTACTGGGACACAAGAGCTGCTTCAGCAAGAAGCTTTAATGAAGCTATATTTTTAGGATATGGTGAGTTGCCAGGAATAACTTGATATATCCACTGCTGCGGCTCGATCCCAACTGGAACCCTGTATGCTCAGCCAAGTCCCGCGTGTCCCTTCCCACAGCAAGTGGGATGTCTCCAAAACCCATTCAGAGCATCAGCCACTTCAGCTTGGCTGCTCTTGGGCCCTCCCTGTGACTGATGACACAACTGTGCCCATTAGATGGATATTCTTCCCCCACAGGTACACCAGGGTGGACGTAGGAAATCAAAGCCACACATTTTGCAGTGCTGCTTGGAAGAGAGATGCCTTCCTGGGCACGAGAGGCAGAGTTTGTGGCAAAAGGAAACTGTCTTTTTGGGCTGACAGTGGACCAGAAGGAGAAGAACATGTGTACAGACACACAAATTTTCAGGCTCAGACATCTGAAAAAAAGAATCCCAGCAAAAGCCATCCCCTAGGCTGGGTACTGGTTTTTAGGGTGAAGCAACATGCCACACACGTTCGCCCCCAGGTCTCACTGCTCCATGCTGCAAAGGCACTTTGTGCCCAGGAAACACTGCCAGAAGGAGGACACGGGTGGCTGATCCCTGCCTGGGCAGAGGCCTTCCCACACACAAGCCTCTGTGGGATCTGCTTTATGTTCCAGCTCGGGACGATGCTGCATGTGGAAGTACAAGTGGAAGCTTGTTCAGACCACAGAATTTGCAAAGCCTGTTTGCTTAACCAGACCTAAACACGAGCCAAGGACAGCTTGGTTTGAGCTCTTTCGTTCTGGATACCCCACATGAAGCTGTGGCTCCTGCAGTAGATGTGCCAGTGCTGGGCTGTGCCCGCTGGGCTGAGCCCATCAGGGAGATCCAGGGTTGGCACATACAGGAGGACAAACTCAAAGCTGCCCCCAAGGTCCTTCTTGGAGACACAGTCTCAGCAGAGAGCAGGGAAAAACTCCCTGAGGCACATGAAGGGCTTCTTCCTCCAGCACCCTCTTCCCAGAGCCGTCATTGCTCACTCAATTGCATCCACACAGGAATTGCTCATCCACTCACAGCACCAGCACCACCGTGCACCTCACCGCCTGCCTCCTCGCCAGCCCAGTGAGGCACAAATCCCTCTGCTCCAGAGATAATGGACTTGGATGCATAAACTCCTCTGGAAGTCTCAGGCTTGCCTGGAGCAAGCCACTGCCCTGACTGCTGCTCCGCAGCAAACAGCCACTGCCAGCACTGTGGGCAGGGACAGATCCAGCCCAGATTCCCAAAAAATATTCAAAATCTCCGTGGCCTGGCAAACAAGGCTCTAGAAAGTGCCTACTGCCCTCCACACAGGCAGTGATATTTATGGAGTGCTGTGAGGTTTGGAAGTATTATTTTATCCACGAACAATGGAAGTAGGGACGAGCTGAAACACGATTAGCTCAAGACTTTTCCAGCCTAACGCCAAGTGTACAATTAAAACAGTGGAAAGGACTGAACAAGCCTGTCTGTGGCCAGAGGATGGTACTGCAGGAGGGAAATGTGTGAAATAGAGGTGTTTGGGACAAAGGGAAGTCTGTTAAAGTAAGAAAAGCCTGAATAAACACGGTATTTTTTTCCCCAGTACCACTTTCAGCTTCATCCAGCCACAACTTAAAGATAAAAGAAAAAAGAGCTGCTGATTTTCCAGTGAGGGAAACTCAGCTGGGGGCTTCAGGGCTGTGCTTATTAAGCACCGTGTTCGCACAACTGATCTGATGAGGAGGCCAGCACAGCCAAGTGCTCATGGGAGCTGAATCTTCCTGGTTTTGCAGATCCCTCACATTTTAAGCAAAGTGAAAGTTCTCCAGCTGGACACCCCCGGGAGAATACTTTTCCCCAGACACAGAGACCACTGTTGGGATGAGCGGGGGATGCTGTAAGCTGCACACCTCAGGTGAAGCCCTGTAAAACACAACATCCCTGTGATGCCTTAGGATTTTAGCTTTTATATTCTCATGTATTTGTAATCCTGCAATTCTTTAGTGTATAAGTCTGAGCTCCATAGTGTTAGCTACTGCTTTTCCCAGTTTGGTCAGACACAACAATTCCTCTCCAGGCCTGAGAATCAAGGACACCTCACTGTTTCAGGCTCTGAGAAATGGAAACAAAAGTGAGTTGGGGGGGAGCAAACTGGGAGAATGGGACTGCACTGCCTGAAGCTGGAATTGGACAATTAACCCCTTATATGCAAATGAACAAAATTTATATCTGTCACCAAACCATGGGCCTGTGTCCATCCTGGGTGCAGTCTCTGTGAGACTCCTGCACTGCCCAAGGTGAACCCTGTGAAGGCCTTTCAATAAATCCCTACCCTTTATCCTTTATCCCTTTATCCTTTCTCTCTGTCCAGCCTCTATTCCAGGTCAGCCTCTACAAGGCATCACCTGTCCAAAAGCAGCATTTATAGCCACCCCATCACATTTGCCACTGATTCTCGGTGCTCTCAGAGGCACACACTGTACCCCAGTGGGATGCAGCCTCAGCTCAGCAATGCCCTGTGCATCTGCAGGGCACCACAGGCTTTGAAGTTCTGCTCCTCCAGCGAGAGCACTGCTTGGTATTGGAGCTCACATGCTTATTAGGAGGTGAGGATGATTAATTGCCTTTCCCTCCCTGCCCCTCTGAGGGGGGGCTCCTCAACGTTGTCTCACTGACAGTGATTTTTCAGGGCCATATGGCACTTCCACATCCCATTAGTAACGCGCCTGCAGCACCCCCTCCGCTCTACGCCGAGTTTCAGCTTTCACTGGCTTGGGGAACGTGAATTACCAAAACTCTGGCCGGAAACTTCAAGGTCAGAAAGAAGTTTAGGGAAATATGTTCTGTGAAGAACTAAACATGTTTTCTGCCGTCAGTGGTGCCGGCGTCACGCAGCACCGGCATTGCTGCAGGGGGTCACCAGCTTCACCCAGAGAAGGGTTCCCTCTCCAAAGGGACCTCACAGGGGTGCAGTGCTGAGCAGGGACCCAGCTCCCCCTGGCCAAAGGGGCTGGGTTTTCTCCCTCATTACAATATACTTTCAGAAAAGCAACTGACACCCTCTCTTCCCTTTGCCCCCGCACTATGGGCTTCCCCTGGGGCACATGGGGCTGTGTTTGCTCTTTCTGGGACTGGCAGCAATTGCAGGGAATGTGCCCAAATGCCCACAGTCCCAGGGAGCAGGGAACCTGCAGACTTTGTGACCACACACTGTATGGTAAGGCAGTGCCAAGGCGCACGATGCTGCAAACCTAAAGCTGTGTAACAGGTAAATCTGGATCAAAATGGCCTGAAGTTGTTCAGGTTAATGCTTTTTGGTTGGTTGGTTTCTTACTCCATGCAATCCATTGTTTTATGTGTCTGAGCCCCTCTAACACTGCAGCACTGTGCTCATTCACACCTGCTTGGAATGGATGCATCCTTCTGACCATGGATATTATAGAGGACATCTGTGAGGGCAAATTCACAGCAGAAGCAATTCCCACTCCCTTCTGCTCCTCACCAGTGCCCAAGCACACCATGGGGATCTTTTCCATCTCATTTGTGGCACAGCAAAGAGCCCTCTGCAGCCAGTCACCTGCAGAGAATAACGTGGGTGCTCTTGTCCCAGCAGCCAGTGCCTGACAAAAGCCAAAATCCCCAGGAGTGCAGGCTGTGCTGACATTCAGTCACTAATCCACGCTGCACAGCCCCCCTTGGCAGGCAGTGTGGAAAATGCCAGTGCTCACAGATATGGTCTCCAAGGAGGACAGTTTCCATAACCTACAGCAAAGCAGGAAAGCCTGACCCAGAGGCCAGGGTGGCCAGGGGCCAGCACCCACGTCCCGAGGTGGCAGAGAGCTGTGACACCTGCCAGGCACTAGCCCTGCAAAGATTTGATCGCTTACCCTATCTCTGGTTGCTGTTTTTACTGGAGAAAGGGTCCAGTCAACAAAAAAATAAATAAATACAAAAGCCAAAAAGAGAGCAGCTTCCAAATTATGTTATTTCACTTGGTCATTCAGTTCCCATCACAGAAAGCAGCTGTTTTTTTTCCCAGAGAAAAAGGTGGTTGATCACCTCAGTCCCCCCTGTGGGAGCTGAGCAGAAAGAGGCACCAGCAGTGGCTGCCACCACCTCTGGGACTCAAAGCCACTCAGAGACCATCTCTGCAACCCCAGCAAGGCCTGCAGGGACTGGGGACTGCTGTGCCACCACAGTCTCAAGCACCCAAGCCGGGATCAGCACTGAGATTTCTGCCCCACAGTCACTGGGAGAGCTGCTGGGTTCCTCTTCCAGCAGACAGGGACCTGGGGTCCTTCTCCTGCCTGCCCCCGGCAATGGGCTCTGATGCTTCAGCTCCCTCCACGGGAAGGCTGGGAAAACCCTCCCTCAAGGACCTTCAGAGCCATGTAAGGGGAAAAAGAGAGAAAGAGGGCAAGGGGAAAGCAGATCCCCACAGATGAGCCCCTGTGCCCACAGCACGCGTACCTTCCCAGCCCCACGAGCATGCCAGCAAACCTTCCCGCTGCCTAATGTATTCCATGTGGAGCCTGCACCTCCAAAACATTACTTAAAATGGGAATAAATCCTTCATGAGACCTCTGCATGACAGATACCACTTGATTGAATTGCCAAGCAAGGAACTTTTATTTTAAGGAAAAGCCTACATTTAACCTATTGTCACTCTGCAGCAGGGGGAAGCAATAAACTGTATATGTCTGCTTTCCAGCCAAGTCCAAAAGGTTTATCCACAAGCCCTTCTTAGCAAATCTCCTCCACAACTTCTTTTGATACCTTGTGGATTTGCTAAACATTTATAACATGAAAGTGAGAATATTATACACACTGCCCTGGCATAAATCACAGGTCTGATCCTCTGTATACACTAGCAATGGAAAGGGGGACCTGGAAGGAGTAAGAAGGTTCTAGGCTGCAAGGTGAGTAATTGGAAAGGTTTCCTTCATCCCTCCACCAGCACTAAATGCACACAAAGGTATTAAGAGAAGCTGCTTCTATCCCAGCCCCTCCAGTTTTTCAAGTTTTACACCTGGGGAAAGAAGAATGAACAACCCCTGTTAGACATCGGCGAGGTGAGCGTACAGGACATTTAAGAAGTGGAAAAACATCTGTTTAGTCCAGATAGAAACCAGATGGAGGCGGGGGGAGGTGGAGGATGGAGAAACAGTCGAGAGGAAAAACAGAAACACGGTCAGGAAGAAGGCTGCAGGAGGAGAGATGCTTCCAGGAGGAACAAGCATCACCCGCCGAGACCCGCACGTCCTTCCTGGGGTGGTGGGCAAACAGCAGGGCATGGCTCTTGCTCACAGGATGAGGCACTGGGGGACACTCAAAGCAACTGATTTTGGAAACTCAGATGCTGCCTGGCCACCTGGGACACCACATGGTCACCAACACTGGGAATAGCGAAGGAAAAGTCTTGCTGGTGGGAAGAACGGTGGATGTGGGCTTGTTTCCAGCCATCAGAGCCACAGACCTCCCTGGAGGTCTCCAGCTCCCCAGCTGTGACTTCTAAAGTGCCCCAGTGGTGCCTGGAACAGAAACACTTCCTACAAGGAACATACAAAATCCTACATTTGCAGTACAAAGTATTTTTTAAAGGGTCATTTGGCACTATTCCCCAATCCTCTTTATCCTCACGTTCACCGCAGCAATCGAGCGCATCTGCCATAGCCCAGCTCGCTCTAAGGCTTTCAGAGGCACCAGCATGGAGCTTTTACAGGTCTAGCAGGGGCAGCAAATGAAAGTGGTGCCTGGCAGACGGGGTGCAGCAAGAAAATCCCACAGGATATGGCACGAGGCGAGGGCACACACACACTTGGGGAGCTGGTTGTGGTGCCTGCAGGCAGAGAACAGCAAGTAACTGCAGCAAGAGGGATGGAAATCCCCCGGAGCTGAAGCAGGATCCTGGGGAGAAACATCATTGCAACACCAGGGACACGTTTTCTCTGGGTGCTTTTGCAATGCTGCCAGCCAGGCTGGAAACATCACTAGAGCAGGACAGTGAGGTGCACTGCAAAACTCACCCCCGGTCTAATAAACTGCTTCCTCCTGGTTTTGCGTCTGACTTTAGTGTCAGGTTCCCCTTTGGCTGGCAGAGTGAATGAAAAAAACAAAAAAAGCAATTTTTTTTTTTTAACTGTAAAAGACTTCTCCAATAGTATCAAATGCTAGAACTAATGAGCAGTTTCCTCACTGTACAATATTTTCCCACGGAAAAAAGAAAATATTTTCACAATGAACATTTTTGCAGGAAATGTTTAATTTTAAGGCCTTTTTGATCCATTTTTTAAATCCAGGTGAAGTGTCCCATTTCAAGTGAGTGCCAAAATTGAAAGTCCTTTTTTATGTTGCTGTTCAAAATATGTCTGTTCCCTACATTCCAAGTAGGAAAAGGATCAAAATAACTTCTTCCTTGTCCCCAAACAAAACCCAAGTATTTGAACATGGTCACTATGCAATCTGAAAAACATTGTTCTAAAGGTGTCTGAAATATTCTCAGTTTGGGAAAATTCTTTCCCACTCCATTTGAAAGAAATGCATTACAAATGGGCCCAAGCTACCTCTTAGCTTGATTAACACTGCATAAAAGGAGACTTTGAATGTCCAGAATTCATTTGCAAAGAGGTGAGAGTAAATCAGCCCTTTTCTGATGAGGTCCTGCAGGGAATCAGTGAGGAATATTGGACTGAATCAGTGAGAAGGGAGGATTGGAGGTTGCAGCAGCCAAAATAGAGAGGGAAGGAGGGAAAATGTAGAGGTTAACACTTCATCCCCCCCCAAAAAAAAAATCACAAAATAGTTTGGGTTAGAAGAGACATTTAAAGTCTATCTAGTCCAATCTCTCTGCAACAAGCAAGGACATCTTCAACCAGATCTGGTTGCCCTGCCCAACCTGACCTTGGATGTTTCCAAGGATGGCGCACCCACCACCTCTCTGTGCAACCTGTGCCAGTGTTTTACCACGCTCATTGTAAAAAAACCATGAGCAGACCATGCCCATGAAGAATCTACTTCCAGCCCCTGCAGGCAGGGCAGCCAGAGAGGTGGCACTGAGACTGGGCTTTGGGACCACAAACTGGACAAATGAAATCAGAATTCTCCAATTTTTAACCTCTAACAGGAGATCCCCCTACCCATCCACAGCAGGTCCTTACTCTTGAGGAGTCCTTCTCTGCAGACACCATGCAGCTGTGCATTTATACCTTTCTTACCAGAGGCAGACCACTATAGTCTCATCTCTGCCCTGATGACTACTTCTACAAAATTTTTGGAAACTCAACTGTCCTGGAACCCCATACATGTACAAAGCTGTTCTCCCGCCAGCTTCCTCTCCGGCCGGCTCCCAATTTGTCTGCAAACCACAAGTTTAATTGGAGCTGGCAAGTGTTTTGACTTCAAAAACGTCTGTAACACCTGGAAGACAAGGCTCAGGTTTAAGGGGGAGTAAATGGGACGATATCCAAATGCTATTGTCACGCTCTCAGCTGCCTGCACGAGAAGGAATGAGTAGCTGCAGGGTCTGGTGCATGCAGGCGATACCAGGCACGCACACGGCTCTGCCTTCCTCCAGCTTCACACTGCAGCAGCTTTTGAGGTCATGCTAAAGCTAGGTAAAAACCCCTTCTGCAGAAATAAATAAATACATAAATAGACACACTCTGTAACGTTTGCGGAAAATTAATTGCAAGAACTAGGAAGAGATGGGGATGTGCCTTTCTTGGAGCCCATAAAGCAGACAAATGATCTAGCAGCAAAGGCAGAGGATGGGAGAGACTGCTCTGATAAGGGACATTGTGGAGGGGGCTCTCAGCACGGGCTCTGTCAGCACCCTTACGAGCTGACATTCAGTCTGGATCAAACACACCACAGTGCAAACCTGCACACTCCATTATCCCAAAGACGTAACTTCCAGCTGTCCGGACTCTGCTTTTATGATCCTCCCCATTAGGGTGTGCAGGGTTTTAGGAGAGGCATTTTAGAGAGTCCTGGCTGGAGCTATGCCCTGAGCTGCCCTCTTGGTTTTTGGAAACTCAAAGTCTTCAGTGCCCACTGCTTGTTTGACCTGTTACAGGAACAGAAGGAACGGAGCCAGTTCCCACTGGAGCTGCCCTGAGGGTGCTGGTGGACCTGTGAGTGTAGAGTTGGACAACCAGAACTACCTTTTATGCAAGAAACAGTTATGGACAAGTCTTTCTGAGACTTTCAAAGACCAGGTTAGGAGGAAAGATTTATTGCCCTTGACTTTATCTTAATGAAGGGTGGAGGAGATTTCGCCTCATTGTGGGTTCTTGCAATTTCAACCAGTAATGCCTTGCTATTTACTGTGGCCTTTCTCTAAAATGAGGAGAATTTTGAGAATTTCTCTAAAACAAGGAGCTGAAAGTCCCTTCCTCTCCCACAGCTTTGAGGGTTAACCCTTAGAGGAGATTTAAAACAGGATAAAGCTGCTATGACACAGAAAAATCCCGCAGTGACACCATGTTTTATCGTATGATATAAACCTGAGAAAAGCATAACATCCATTTGTCAGCCTCTCCCACCAAGTTTCACCTTTTATTTTTGTATATTACATTGTTGAAAGCCCCACTTGTTTTTTTGGTTTTTTTTTTTTTAGAAGGTCAGTTTATCTTACTTAATTAATATCTAGATAGAGAGTAAACAAAATTTCAAAGGGGTCAATTGGCCATTTCTGCAAGTCTTTCATTCAAACCATTTATCAAGCCTTTAATAACAGCCACTAACACATGAGAAATGTTAACAGAGAATGAATGTTCAAAAAAAAAAGGTAAATGTTTTGCAAGGTGCTCCAGCCACAGCCCCAGAGATCACTGTGATTTGTGTAACAGATTTCCTTCTTTCTCAGGAAACCAGTAACTTTTGCATTTTTGCTGAAAAAGGACACAGGGGGCTACTGCCACATTCCCGGTGTAAAAGCAAAGTATGCAATTAGAAATCAAGTAGCTGTTTTATTTTCACTCCATGCCTGCACAAGCTGCATCCTGTCTTTTATTTTCTTGTAACATACAGATGCTTTTCTGGTTTTTCAGTATCATGTTCAGTGACTTCCTTCAACCTGGGCAAATTCTTCTGAGCCAGATTTTGGAAAAAAAATCCCATCTGGAAAATTTGAGTGATAATTAAGGTTGTGACACTGGCACCATTGCCATGTGAAGGGATAGTTTCGTTCTTTAAAAAAAAAAAAAAACAACTCAAGAACTTCTGCAAGCAAGAGCAAGTATAACAAAAGCGTGCACTGAGTTGTCTCCCATTAACAGCACAGATCAAATGAGCCAATGCAACTGCTTCTGCTTTGCCTAAATAAATGCCTGGATCAGTCATCAAAGTAGAATTGTTTTCCACAATACACTTCCTTGAGCAACCCAGATAGCCTTTGTGCTGGCCCCAGTAGTGATGTAATGGGAAAGACTCCCAGGCGTTCTGTCAGAGGCGTGCAGATTGCCCAAACGCCGTTTCCCAAGGCTGCAGCCTCGCAGGTGCGCGCTCAGCAGCCGCTGACACTCGCTGTGATTAATGGCTTTTTCCAACGTGCTGCCTGACGTTAACACACAGAGCCAACTTTTATCAAATTATGGATGATCTATGGGAGGATTCCAGTCACCTGGAGGCTGCCATGTGTGAGGAAGAGGTCCCAGCCTACACAATCTGGGTATCTCGGAGACGAGCCAGGCGAAGCTGGGCACTGCCTACAAGCACAGTGGGACGCGCACAACTCCTGTTTACGGTGTGCTCTGCCAGAGGAAGACATTTAGGAGAACTGCTGCCCAAGCCTCAAAATTCTCAAAGAGCCAAGGGAAACCATCAGTCCTGATGGAACCAATCTGAAAATGCTCCTGGCACTGGAACCAGCAACCCCTTCTGACCACGTCCAAGTCTGGGCTCTGTACAGAAGCAGAGAAGGCATCTGAAGTCCCAAGGAAACACCTCACACAGAGGCACCAGCTCAAACAATGCAGGAACTCAGAGCCACTCAGCAATTATTAGTCAAACTGGAGGTAAACAGCCCAAAACAAGCACTTGGTAAAATAGCGTTTAAGAAGAGAAGCAAATCTCATTCACTTACCCTTCACATTGTAGCTTGGGACCATGACAGATACTCCAAGTATCAAAAGGCTCCACCATGCACCTCAAAAATATCCAGCACAGCCCAGACACATTCCCTTCTCCCCAAAAAAGGACAAGTCCAAGGGCCAGAAACAAGGACTCACCTGAAGCATAGCTCTAGTATTTTTTGGTCTGCCCTTACCTTCAAGGCATCTGATTATGGATCCTCCAAAAGGAAATGTTGTCTTGGGTGACCAGAATGGAGAGGCTCTGGCCAAGTGGGATGGAATGGAGTAGTGTAGACCTCTTGGAGAAAAATATGAGAGCTAAAGAACAAAAAGAAATCCTAGCCGAAGATAGAGCCTCTCTGGAGCAGCGCAAGTGTGAGGCTAAAAGTTCTATGCAGGTTCTTCTCATCCAAGAGACAAATTACATCATGCTGGAGTGTTTTGGTTTTGAGGGATTTTTTTCTTTTTTAAATTTGGGTGGCAGGGGGCATAAGGCAACCTGTGCTCTTCAAACATTGCTACCTCAGATCACAAGCCGGTAAGGGATTCAGTCTCATTATTTCCATGTGAGCTCTTCATTACAGTGTGCCTTACTGCAGAGCTGATGGAAACAGCATCTTTAAGGCAAAAGGAATGCAATCCTCCTGGGATACAATGGAAACAGTTGTTCTGTATCCCTGGAACTTCCCGTGGTCATTCACATCTTGTGGGAGATGCAGGCGTGTGCTGAGAAATGGTGTCGCCGAAGACACACAGAGCTTATGTACAAATTCCAAACATCCATCACTGGGTCTGTGGACAAAGTTGCCCAGCCACTGCAGTGATGGTGTGCTATTGCCAGACTCATTCGTGTGCCATGGCTGACTCTGAGAGAAGTTTGCGACATTTTCCATCTCCTTGCTTCCCCTGTTTCTAATTAGTCATGGTATTGGCATAAACTGGGATCTGTGTCTACTAAGCCTTCATCTGCTCTTCCTTATTCCCACATGAAGTCATAATCCTTCATGTCATCCCAACTGTGCACTATGGGAGTGATTTAGGGTGTCCTGAATCAGAGGATAATACCTCAGGTACTGAACAAATAGAATAACTGTGGAGGAAAACAAGCCTTGTATCACACACTGCTGGTAAGAACACGTGTTAGCACAGGGAGACCAATAGAGAAGTGGAGGAGAGGCTGATGTATCCACAGAAGAATTTGAAGAACAATCATGAGATTTTACACATGGCAGATGTCTCAGATATTTTGAGAGATTCTTCTCAGAGCCTCTAAGCCACAGCAGGGCCCTGCCACATATTTTGTTCTTCATATAATGGTGCTGTGCCATTTGTATTGCAGTATTGATGCACTCCTGGGTGGTAGCAGCAGGATGAGAAGTGTGGTTAATAGCTGGCTTCAAGGGCCAAACAGAAATATCAGTCTGCAGCTCAATCCCTAGCCAAGAATGAGGCACTCAAGCAAGGAAACAGATTTCTTTCCTAAACAAGGGATCAAAGTATGATGAAGCAGTGGACAAATCTTAATATCTTCCAGCCAGATGAAGCAACAAAAGACAGTTTGGTAGTAACAGCCCATAGTAATCACAGAGGCAGTAATTGAGTCCCAATAAAAGTTGTCACAAGGTATCTTGCCCCACTTCCAGTATGGATAAAGATCAAGGACAACAGTTGGGGAAAAACTAGCTCTGACCTGTAAGGCAGTGCTTGCTTGCCAGATGCTTCCAAAGTCTGGCTGCTGTGGTCATTCTGCAATCATCTTCCTCTAATTGTTATATGGGATCTGGACCTCTGAGAACAGCCCTAACTTGTGCAACCCTCAGCTAAACTTGCCTTGAAAACCCTGCCAGGCAGAGACCACCCCTGCTGATGGTGCCCTTCCTCTGCAGAATAAACACTGAACAGTGAGCTATTAAATAAATATGTTTATTAACTATATATTTAAATATGTTTGTTAATTATTAACATAAAATTAAATAAATACTCAGCTTGGCATGTTTTTTTCAGAGAGCGCCTTGCATTTACTCCATGTGGGCTTTTCCTTATCTGAGCCCACAGAGAGGTGGGGGTCGTTTTGGGGAAGGGAGGGTTACCTTTGTTTGCCATGAAAGTCACTGAAGTCAACAGCCATCATCAAGGAAATACAAACTTCACTCTGGAAACACTTTGGAGCCCACTACTTTCATTAAGCAAGCTGGTGGCTCATTTTCCCACTTACAGGCAAGAGCTTACAGTACAATAAAGCATCTACTGTTTTTCAGCTGCACATGTAGTCTCTAGCCCTTTCTAGAGACTTGTCCAGAGTGAAAAAATTGTCTTGATTTAAAGCATCCTTCTCTGAAAGAGAAGTTAAACTCTTCCTCCAATATTTCTAATTTTTTTTTCTATTATTCTCTGAGCAGGGGCAGGTGACTCCAATTTTATCTGCAGCTAGGTTCCTGCTTCCCTGCTCCACTTGCATCATTTCATCTAACACATTCCTCTGGGGCCGCAAGAACTTCACACTTCCATCCCAGCCTAGAGGTGAGAGCAACGAGCAGAAGTTACACCATGTAATTATGGTTATTATGCCAGTTAATAGAGCTCCTCATAGCACAAACACTGCTAGCACTAGTCATTGCTGGGAACAGCCCTGTCTCCAGCTCTGCTCTGGCTGTTGGAGGCTTGGCACAGATCTCAGTCCAAGTCCAGATCTGAAGAGCAAAGCCCAAAACCTGCCAGCTCACACATGGGGCCAAATCTCTCCCTGGGCTTGGGGAAACTTCTGGGTTTTGGAGCTCAAGCGTGATCAGTGTAATGTTATGCTGAAATGTGTGATCCAAGCAGACAGTGTCTACCAGCTTTCTTTCTGCTCTTGGAGTCAGTCCATTGCCTTGTCTATCCAAAAAAAAAAAATAGAGGCTTTTAAGCAAGTGAGTGTAATCTCCAGGTTTGAGTACTACAGGTTTACATTCAAACCCTCACTCTTATCATGTATTTTGCCCATTCACATGGCAGGCAATATTCTGATGCTAACAGTCCCTTTCTGTCTCCCTTCTGTCTTGACAAGAAACTGCTGTCAAGATATTTTGATATTTTGCTTTTAGAAAGATAAGATAAATACACACACATCTATACAACAGTTTAAAAATAAGTCCTTCAGGATGGATAAAAAAGAAATCAGAGGTGGCAAAGTTGTGACAGAACTTGGATTTAGTTAATTGGATCTGTATATTCACACTGTTTTTTACTAACTGCCTGTTCCAGTCCCGGGCTGAGAAAGCAATTTAACTCCTTGCCTGTGAAAAATGAAATGACAGCAGCTACTCGAGTGAACCTTCACATTAATGAAGCATGATCTGGTCTTGATCAAAGACCTTATGTTCCTGGAGGACCAGAGTTCAAGCACCAGCCTCTAATTTCAAGACAAGAAAAGGTTTATGCGTCATTGCAAGGTAAACTTCAGAGTTTGATGCCAAGATAAACTTTCATGTCAGCACTATTAGTGACTCTATACTGAAGCTTGATTTGATCATCTCTTCCTTTAATTCTCACTGTCATATGCTGCCTCCTGCTAAGCTGAATTAGCTTCACCCATTTAAGCAGTGAGAAGTGATGTTATCACCAGTCATTGCTTCTAGGCACTTGTGGATCACATCATGCGTCTTGCAGGTTGTACCAACAAAACAAGCTCTGAGGAGTGGGGTTGGGATCCAAGAGAGACAAGAGACCAGCTTTGGGTGGCAACAAGCCATAAAATTGTCCTTGCAGATCTGGCGTAACCAGAACAACTAATAAACCTCCGGAATGCTGATGCTGTGGTTGATCTGGTCATACCAGAGAAACCATCTCTTGCAACCGGGACAGCAGGAGCCAAATCATGAGTGGCTAATACCAAAGGCCACCACTGGAGGTGCATCAATGAGACTGTTGCTGCGCTGAATAACCACTGTGACTTTGTACACTGACTCCACAACGCACCTGCTGAAAACTTTTTGGCACCATGATAATATTGATTGACACCTCGATGCACCAGGTTGACAATACACGGGATTGTAGCCATGGCACCAGTCATTCTGCAAACCTCAACACCATTGGTGTTGGGTGTAAAGCCATCACGAAAGTTATTAGAAGAAGACAAATGTTGTTACAGAGGGATTTGTAGCCCTGCAAATAGAAGTGTATGGGGAAGTGGATGAAAAATGTCAAATGCAAGCATGGTCAACAAGAGCAAAGGTCCATCCTTTTCTATTTTGCTGCCTCCAGCCTTCAGCCTGCCCCAGGAGAAGTCAAATGCATCCTTCCCAAAGCCTGACAGCTTTGCCATTGTCTTCCATCCAGTGTGACACCTCTGGGCTGCTCTGCAGATCACCAGGGCTCCTGCCTAATGCTGAGTCTTGCTCTGAAAGCCAAGGCATCTCTGAAAAGCAACTGTAGATCCTGGGAGCTGAGAAATTAATTGGAAGTTCTAGCTTGCAAATCAAATCATGGATACTTTTGCAGGAACCAGGAGACAGAAACTCAGTTCATGTTGAAGATGAAGGGTGCCCTGAGCCCAGGGCTCGTGTGAGTTCCTGGCTGTGCCCCAGGAGCGTGGGGTCGCCTAAGGTGAGTCATCTGGGGCTGCTTCCCCAGCCGTAAAGCAGGATAATACTTCTGTTCTCACCTCAGTTTGTCTTCTCTGTTTAGATTTCAAGCTCCTCAGGGCTGTGTCTGATACATGTATGTACAATTCCTTGCTTAACAGAGTCATGATCCAAACTGAAGCCTCCAGGCACTCCTGGATATTATATCATTGCTAATTTCACAAGAGGTTGCAATCAAATTCCGGTATAGGGGAAAGAGAGATTGAAAAATCCCAGAAAGAAATAAAGCAAGCTATTAAAAACTGAGGAACATTTTTGCTGAAGTGGAAATAAAGGTACTTTGTCCCAAAATGTATAAAATATGTATTGCAATTAAATTCTCTATTGGCAAATTGCTCTACAATTAAAAAACACAGAAGCTTGAGTGAGGCAATTAGAATAATAGTAGAGTGTTAATTATAGCTTGATGGATTCTGCATGCTGTCAGCAATTACCTTCCAAGTGTGCACTTCTGAACCAACTCCAAATCCACAAAAAGACACCGGCAGAATTAGAAGTATCTTCCGTGTTGGCGTGCCTTTTCCATTTTAAAATTTGTTTTCATAAATACTTTTATAAGCTATTTAATTAGATTTAATGAGGTTTGAGGAAGAAACATCCTCCACGCTGCACACAGACTCCAGCACAGGCATTGACTTGGGGACAAGGGAGAGCACAACTGAGAAGAGTCTCAGTTCCTACCAGCTGCCCATATTTTCTGTGCAAGGATATCTTGTGCACATCTGAGGTGACTGGACCCAGATTCCAGCAGAGTTCCTTCTATCTTTCTGTTTTATAAAGGTTATAATCTAAAGCTTTTGGATCTTTCTCTCTCTCTCCATGGGAAACCCCATATTTACCCTCTTGCCCGAATATTAAAAAATATTAAACATGAATTTTTAAAGTTAATTGAAAAGCCTGGTTGTCAAACCTGAAAACACTGTAAAAGAAGCAAAAGGTCTTTTTATTTCTGTGATACCTTCCCTACTGAGCAGGAGAAATCCTCTCCATGAAAGTGTTTTTGGGTCCAGCAGAAGGCATGACTGCTATCTGTGTCAGGCAGCTGGCTGAGTAAGCTAGAAAATCCCTGTGCATTGTGTCAGATGAAATTCGTGGTTTCATTGACCAATTTGTAAGAAATTTAGAAGAAAAGGAGAATAAGCAGGGGGTGAGAATGTCCTTATCCAGAGTGACAGCTTCTCAAAAATGTGTCTCCTCTCACACCTTCCCTCACATCATCAAGGTAGCATTTCATCCCCCTGATCATTGATGCTGATGGTCGAGAAAGACCTTGCAAGATTTTTGCTCTGTTTTGGGACTGCAGGCAGGAATGCTGAAGCCCAGGCTTCAAAAGCCAAATTGCTCATCACTCTAAAGGCTGGTTTGTCACCTGCATTCCTCTTCTGTCAGCTGCTGATAATGCTCCAGCGTGCTGCTTTTTCTTGCTGCTGGTTCTTACACATGGGTATGGAGAACAAACGTGCCTTCATCCTCCTCGTGAAACTCATGAGGCTGCCAAAACTCCATGTCCTGCATGGCAAAGAGACACTGAGGCTTTGACATGGGCCTTTTCAACCTCTGGGCCAAATGCAGTTTCTTTGATTGGGCTTACCAGCAAATTCAACCTCACAGCTGTTTTTTTTTCGTTCAGCTGAACCAATCTATTCTCTAGGTGACACCAACCCAGCTTTGATGCCTTTCAGGAATTTGTACAGCTTGGGTCCCACTCCGGACAGCCTGGAATGCCATTGCCCTTGCACAGGTTGTTTTATGGGAAGAGATACGTACGATGAGCAGCACGATGGAAGCATCCTGCAGTGCAATGCCCCGTTCTGTTACAGGAAGGAAATACGGCTCTGTCCCTGCGCTGAGGAGGAATCTGCAGTAGAAGGTTGCAAATGTAATCAAAGGTAGTGGAAGCAGGATTGGCCTGCGATATATGTTTCTCTGCCTAAAATATCCCCCTTCTCCCCACGTAACTCCTGCTGTAAGGGGTTAAATCACACTCCCGCCCGCCGTGGGTGCGCTGAACAGCCCAAGAGCTTCCTCCCCTAAATGCTGTGTTGGGCCACATCCAAACTTGACCAAAGCCAGTTGGATGCTCTCCACTAAGCTCGGGAGCAGCCTCTAAATCCAGTCCTGGGAGCGCATCGATGCTCTAGAGTGAGTTGTGCCCGTAATGCTCTTGGTGCAGCTCCCTGGTGAGTCAGCTTCGACTCGCTAAAGGCTGGGTGCTCCTCTGCGTCTGCCCCGTGCTGGGATTCCGCACAGAAGGGCACATTTGGGAAGTGCAGCCTCTGCTTAGGTGTGTTCTGGAACACGCGTGAATAACTAATCCGCCGCTGCCACGGGGTCGCGGCGGGACACGCGTGTCCCTGCGGAGTGCAGCCCCACGGCCGCTTCGTGGCGTCCGGAGCAGGACACCCCGGGGTGCAGAGATGCCCTCAGGCCCTGGTGTTCCCGCAGATTGTCCGGATTTACCGGAGGGAGGGTTTTGGAGCGCCGGGAGCGCGGGGAGCGAGCGCCGGGCGCGGCCCCTTTAAGAGAGGCAGCGCGGGGGGGCGGCGGCCGCCCGCGTTCACACCTGGAGTGGGAAAGGGGGGCGGGCCCCGGCGCCCGTGATTGACGGGCCGCGCGCACCAATGGAAAGCCGCGGCGCCTCGGCGGGGGGGGCTCCTGGCCAATGGCGGCGCGGCGGGGGTCGCCCGGCAGCCAATGGGCGGGCGCGCGGGGGGCGGCG
>VWPU01011204.1:0-26053 GCA_013398955.1 Callaeas wilsoni
GCTGGGGTAGGAGATAGAGCTGGAAGAATGGAGGCATGGGGGGAGAGTGTTTTAAAGGGTTTATTTTATTTCTCATTATCCTGCTCTGATTTTGTTAGCAATAAATTCAATTAATATCTCTAAGCTGAGCCTGTTTTGCTTGTGACAGTATTTGATGAATGATCTCTCCTGGTCCTTCTTTCAACCCAGTCAAAAAAGACTTATTGAGAAGCTGGATAGACATCCAAACTGTTTTAACATTGTTTTTCCCCTCTTTGTTATAGCCACAAATGAATCTCAAGTATGCCTGTGAAATACAGGTGATAAAATACATAAGTAAACCTTGTCTAAGAAAGATTCTGCTTAAGAACTCCTTCGCCAATATATTTAGAAACATTTTTATTTTCCATATTTTTTAATGCACTTTGGTCTGGAAACCTATAGGAGAACACAATTCTAATAATTTCAAACTGGTTATTACCCATACCTTGTAAGACTTTTCCTCTTCTACATATTAAAGTGAGTGTAATGTTTTTGGTTTGGTTCAGTCTCTTCCACTTGACTCTCCATTGTGCTAAGACCCAAGAGCAGGGTTTCATTTGGATATTCCCATATATTTGTATCTTACCTTGTATCTCCTTTATTTTTGTCTTATGAAGGATAACACTTCATCAACCATATATAGCTATCAAATTTTTTTAACATTTCCCAAAACTTCTTGTAAAACTGAAGCTAGATCTTGGCAACAAAACTTGCAAGAATTGTGTAGAATCTGTCCACCCTTCTTGAATGGATTTGGTTTCTTGAAGAAATTACTCTGAAACATTTTAATTTAAGCAGAAACATCCCGTAACACAAAGCTGTGTTATATGTGCACACACATACACTGTCCCTGGTACTCATCAGCCTCATTTGCATACTTACTTTCAGAGTGTGCAGGGTGTTGGTCCATTCCATGGAGCCTATCTGAGGTATAGCAGTAAGGAGTATGCTTGTGGCCTTATTTGCATTCCCTTTCAGCGTCTTTAAAACTTTATCCACTGAAACCTAGAAATACAATACAGTTCAGTGGTGTCTTTCACATTTTAAACACCCACATAAATTTAACTCAGAAGTGTAAAAGTGAAGTTGTAGAATATCAGTCTTTTTAGATAGTACAAATGTTTTTCTTCTGTGTGTGTATGGTTTATAATTGTGTATTGTAAATAAATAGGAGAACTAAAGCATACACATTGTTTTGCATAGAGCTGCAAAAGAAAAAACACCAGACCAATCACAGGAAGACAAGTCATACACTGAATTCATGAGCTTCATACTCGCAGACCCCCTGATTCAGACAACAGGAAACAAAAGGTTTGCTAGTAGTGAGGCATGTTTACGAAAATGAATGAGATAGCAACAATTGACTCTATTCTTACTTTCACAATCATTCATCAAGAACAACTCAAGGATACGAATGTAATTAAGAACAGATTTAGTACAGTATGTCATCTCTTAGCAAAACCTACACATCCTCATACAAATCCCTCAGGACAATACCAGAGGAAAAAATTTTCACTCACTGCTTCTTCATGTTCCTTCCAGCAGTCATAATCCGTTGCCATGGCAATACTAGCATAACTCATTCCAGCTTCTTTCGCAAGAATCACTTCAGGCACTGTAGTCATGTTGATAACATCAGCTCCCCAGCTGCGAAACATACAGCTTTCTGCTCGAGAGCTGAAACGTGGGCCTTCAATTGTGATCATTGTCCCCTTGGAATGACACTGGAGCCCCAGCTTCTTGGCAGTCTCAATAAGAACCTGCAAAACATGCCAATGTCAAGGAAAGGAAATAATTTCCCTCATGCACTGCTTTTGCATCCCATCAAAAACATGCATACAGAACAAGTTAGCTTTATACAAAGTAGTCATACTTCATATGGCTACAGCTGTCCAAAACCAAAGATCAGTTTTGTTTTCCTCACTCAACAAGAAAAATTAATAGTCCTACCAACAGGGATGAACTTGAACTCATCTGATTTTGTTAGTATCAGTTGGATTACCGCTTTCAATGCAAACCAAGAAGACTGGGAAACAGAATTGTGTTGCACATTTAGACTGTGCCTACACTGCAAGCAGAACAGTACAAGCATTCCACTGAGCACTATGTTATCACACGGTGGAGCTGAGCCAGTGAGAACAGCAGTAAAAAAATTTACATTTTGAAAGTAAAATTCTACAAGCAAACACTTCAAAGAGTACCCTGGGAATCTGTGCAGAAATTATTACCACATTTTCCCAAGCCAGCGGCTGAGCTGTATACTTGATGTATAGCATGTACTTCCCATTAGTTTTTTATAGGTCCAACTAGAAGCTCATGTATGGCAGAATAATCCTGACTTCCTCTCTTGGTAATTGGTCTGGATAATGCCAGCTGATAGAGTCGTAATAAGAGAGTACCAGCCAAGGTAAATAGGACTAGGATACCCATACCTGTCCTGAGTTAGGAAAGTGAAAGGAACTATGACGACATCTACTTAAAATGGCCATCAACAAAAAAGAAAAGATAGAAAACAACAGCAGCATTAAAAATTGTGGTAGGCCAGGAGGGACCTTCATAACACAGCAGCAGTGAAAAACCTGGTCTGACATCACTAGAAGCAACTTCTTAGCATCGTGACTTATGCCATGTGGACCAGCTTCCCTGCAAAACACTGTGACAAGCCTACACTCAACACAAACGGATGCAACAAGCAGCAACAACTCAAGTGTGTTACATGATCTTGTGGGGCACCTTCTCCCTGGCATGTGGATCAGTGGATTGTGTAGAGCAGTGGCTTGTGTGGAGCAGCACAACAACATAAAGCTGGAGTACCCACATCTGCCACTGCAGATGCATGTACAACAGGCAAGTCTGCACTGTACCTGGGTTGTGGCAACACCTGGCATACCTACAGGTTGGAAGGAGAAGTGATTGAGAGCAGCCCTACCAAGAAGGACTTGGGGGTGATGGCTGGTGAAAAACTCAACATGATCCAGCCATGAGCACTCCCAGCCCAGAAAGCCAGTGGGATCCTGGCTGCATCCAAAGCAGCATGGGCAGCAGTGCGAGGGAGGGGATTCTGCCCCTCTGCTCCGCTCTGGTGAGACCCTGCTGGAAAACTGCATCCAGCTCTGGGGTCCTTACTGTAAAAAAGGCATGGAACTGTTGGAACAAGTCCAGAGGAGGGCCATGAAATTGATAAGAGGACTGGAGGACCTCCCCTATGAAGACAGGCTGAGAGAGCTGGGGCTGTTCAGCCTGGAGAAGAGAAGGCTGTGGGGAAACCTCATAGCAACCTTTTAATATCTGAAGGGTCCTATAGGGAAGGTGGAGAGGGACTCCTTGTCAGGAACTGTAATGATAAGACAAGGAGTAACAGGCACAAATTGAAAGGGGAGAAATTTAGGTTAGATATTAGGAAGAAATTTTTTAACATGAGGGTGGTGAGACACTGGGATAGGCTGCCCAGGGAGGTTGTGGATGCCGCAACACTGGGAGTGTTCAAGGCATGGCTGGATAAGGCCTTGAGCAACTTGTTCTAGTGGAAAGTACCCCACACGGCAGTGGCAGTTAGGACTAGATAATCTTTTAGGTCCTTTACAAACCCTTAATAGTCTGTAATTAATTCTGCGCTGTAAGTTGATCTAATATTAATCACACCTAATATTTTGGTTTACTGATGCTACTAATTCTGAACATATTTAGCTGAATGCCAGTTAATTACATTGTTAATAAATCAACAGATGAACTGACATGACTTAAACTACAGGTGAACAGTACCCTTCACGAGTTCCAACTTTACTGCCTATGAGATGTTGTGTTGAGCCTCAGTTTCTAAAAGCAGCAATACCCAAGATACCCCATGTTATTCAAAACTTCTGCGAGAAAAAGATAAACTCCATTTAGATTCTCATTTAATTTACAGTGCATAAACCAACTAAACCAGAGCATTTTAATGTATTTGCAAAAATGCAATATAATATGAAGGTTTCAGTTGTTTTGATGCAAAATTCCTTAAGTATGTTACATTCACAATTTTGGCTTTATTATTACTGCATTTATCTATGAAATTCTTCTGAATTGGGATAAACTGGGCTGAATCCCAACAATTTCCAGAGATCGTTTCAGGAAAAAATTTAAATCACTTATATCTGGTATTTTCAAATGAAGTGAAAAACTTCTTCTCAGCCTCACAAAGAGATCAAAACCCACATGTTCTTTAAAACATCTGGTAGGCTGATTAGGATGCACAGGCTAATGAGATAATCATCACATGTGAGACTGGGAAGTACCTAAATGTTTTTTCTCCGTTTGAAAAGGCACATTTCTCTGCTGGCTTTTCAAAAAATGTAACACCCAAACAATGTTGTTTCTAGCTAGTTAACAACTGAAAGAAAACTAGTCTTGGCATATATTTCCTGCAGTGTCAGGAAATGCCCTATGTGTGAGTACTTAACTTTTTTTAAAAAATGACAGTATGAAGTACTGCCAATCACCAAAGTAATAACACTTTTTAATCCATTTCTTAATAAACTCCTTACATCTGCTGTGACATGGCATCATGCTCACAGTTAGAAAGCAAATGCCAACTAATCTTTGGTAAGAGCATGTGGCTAGGCTCTTTTTGCAAGAAAATTGCAAAGTATTTTGCATAATTTGCTGCTCAATCAAAGAAGGGCAAAAGCATGCACATGTATAATATGCAGTGGTTTGTTTCTTCATGAGACTTAAAATATCTTCAGTTCATTGTAAAACACCTTGATTCCCCATGTGGATATCTCTAAACCACAGTGTGGCCAATTAACAAAAATAGCCCATACTGACACTGAAGTGAATTGGTGACAAAAGCAGAACAGCTCAGTAGCCCAAATGTTTGTACATGCTCTGGGTATGGATTGTGCCACTTGCTTCACTATTTAGCTTTGCCTTGATTGCAGAGAGCAGGTCTCTAGATGAATACGACTGATTCTGTAAGTACTCTTGTTCCTCTGAAGAATGTACCTCCTTGCAGCTTCTGATCAGAGCATTCCACAACACCACAAAATATGCAGTTCAATCTTCACCTTCCTTTTTCCTCAACTCTAGGAATACACTAAGGTGACATTTTTAATCAGATACACTTCTCCCAGAACCTTATATAGGTGCTGAAATATAGACAAGTGTTTCGCACTCTTAGTCTGAGAAGTCTGAAAATCTTGAAGTGACACAACTGAGAGCAACAACTAAGAAGAAAAGGCGAATATAATCTGGCTTGTTTCAACGTTTAACATCCTAAGCCTTGACTCTCCACCACCTCTACAATGAACAAAAACACAAATGCAATTCTGCAATTTCTGTAAATGTTAAAGTACTACTTATTTAAATATTTAAGTATGTAGAATGCCTCTACCATAGGTGCAGCTTTATTAAAAAAATGGAACTAATTTCTTATCCTAACTGCTTTGTTCACTTTGTTGCTTTCTTGGCTGGTTACTTGATAAATAAAGATATTTTGTTCTGTTATTAAGACTCTGGACAAATCTATGTTGCCAACTGACTTCTTCTGCATACCTCCCTTAGGAAGACACATTTTACTTTCCATGCCTTCCAAATGTTACATTCATCCTTAGTACCATGATGTATCTGATAAACAGGATAAAGAGGTGCATACTGCCTCTGTATTCTAAGAATGCACAATTAGACTAATATATCACAAATAAGTGCCATAAAAACATTTCTTCGTACTAATACAAAATTCACTAACCTCTCTGGTTTTGGTGCAGAACGGCTCAGCCATTGGAATATGACATACTCCTGAGAGACTGGAATGCTCTCCATCATATAAAGTACAATGTCTTTTAGTTGTCCTAGAAAAGCAGAAAACTTGCTTAGAGTGAAAAACAGAAAGAGAAAGCAACAAACTGATACAAATCAAAAAATACAGCATCCCTGGGAGCAGAAGAAAAAATCAGTATGATATTAGTGACCACCTGTAATCCTGTTCTGCCTCTGTACAAACCTTTGAGAATTGAGCTCAAGAGTATAAAACTGTTACTCCACTAGCGCATTGTCAATTCATTATGAAAATCTTTTGTTAACCAAGACACTGAAATGCTGAATTGTTCCTAAATGACACGAACAGCCCCAATGTGCTGCACTTCTACTGCAAAACAATCAGCTAATTTAACAGTCAGGCATCTAACCTCTGGAAAAAAGTATAAGTAAGCTTTAAGAAAGGCAAAGAATAAAATCTCAGTTACCACAAAGCTAGTCAAAATAGAACTTGTTCATATCACTGCATTCCTACATTGAAAGGATGGGAATTTACAAGAACAGCTTCCAGCATGAAAGAAGTGTAAATTCAGTCAGAAAAACCTTGGAAAAGGATGTCTTCATGTTCTCAGAAAGATCACACACACATGCACTGCCAGCTTCCAAGTAGAAGAATTCTTTTTCGCTCTTCTTTCAATGGGTGGACATGGTCAATCATGCTGAAATTACCATCCAGCATGCTATTTTGGAACACATGGAACTGCTACCCACTACCACTTTATCCTCAAATGCACTGCCTCAAGCTAATCGACTCAATTGGATGGTGCAAACCATCTGCAACAATGTTCTCAGACACTCCCTTTTTCCCTGCAGCGTGTCACATATTGTGCTTTACAGGAGAAAATAAAGACAATAGCCAAAGTCAATCCATGGTTGAAATACAAAGTATCTGCTGGTAATACTTTTTATAATAGATCCCCAATGAAGTCACTAGGAAATATTTAAAAGAAGATTTTAAATACAAGTTATATGTTAGAGTAGGTTTGGACAAAAAAATGCATTAATAGGGTAGCCTTAAAATGAGATTATAAAACAGGAAACAGATGGACAAATTAAAAACATCTGGAAAATGGGATACAGCTGTTAAAATCAGTTGAAGCATTAATATTAATTTTTCCTTTATGGGATACTGTAAAGCTGCAAATGGAATATATGCGATTTTTCACACTTTTCTATTTTGTCTGCTAATGAATTATTTGGAGTTGGAGGAAATGGTAAAAGCCATAATCCATTTCTTGCATGCTATTTCAGATGTTGCTAGTCAGGTGCTTTCAATCAGAAAAGCCCAAGAAAAGATCTCATATGTATAAATATTAATACCTGATTTTCAGATACCCTGTGTTTTTTGAAGAGAAAAGTCACATGACTACATGGCCTCATAAAGAAATTCCACTACGTTTAGCACCACTCATATAAACTGCATGGGAGTAAGCAGTAAGTCCTGTAACTGCTTTGAGTAATGGACCACACGTGTTCGCTCCTAGACAATTTCTCTTCTGCATCTGTTGCAGTTTCAAACCCACCTGGAAATTAAATCTCACTAAGCCTCTGTACCTGCAACAACTGTCACACTCTTAATCCAACAATGAGGTGGCTTCTGCTCCTTCATTTTGGTTTTAACCAAGTAACACAGAATTTTCTGGCACTTCTGACTATGAATGATTCTATGAAGCAAAATACAACTCAAATACATGAAAAAACCAGTCATTTCCATCTCTGACAAACAGCCCTCTACCACTTCCATCATCACCTTCCTCCTTCTTCCAGTAGCGTTGAATTATCAAACTACTGGTAATTAAAGAACAAAATGTAAATTTAGACTGGCATCGGCTGTAGAAAAAGCAGTTTCAGTATGCTCCGCATCTTCACTGAAAGAAGGGAACACTTTCAGGGACACTGAAAGAAAATTCTACAAAAAAATTTACAGGGCATAACAATACTGCAGTAATTGTAGTTGTGTTTGTGACACAGAGAACAGAAACAATAAAACTGGCAGCTGTTACAGGAAGCTATTTTCTGCATTTCCCCAACTGAGCTCAATCATTCAAGTAAGTAGTTACTGTCTTGCTCTTCTCTTCCTAGCAAATATCAGCAGCAAACCAAACAGAAAGTATTCAAAAGCCCTCAATTAGTCTGACGTAATCAACTGACTAACAGTATTGCAATTAACTGAGTCAAAGGCAGAAAAAAATTATCCCAGATTTTTAAAGTACTTTTTAAAAGAAGAGAACAACTGTTGCAGCCTATAGTAGCAAGTGGTTATTTTTGGATTTGGAAGCGAGGAGAACACAATATATGTATTTTTGTATTTATTTAACCAAATGTATCTTTTACTGTTTAAATACACAGAATAATAAGCATAAAGAAAGCAAAAACTATATATGGAATCAAACACTAGGTGTGGTAATGACCTGCAGAATTAGGCTCTCAAAAGTCTGGAAATCTTACATAGTTCTAATTACACCTATCCAGTGTTTCAACTGTGAGTTAAACAGGCAGTAGCTGTGTAGGCAGAAGTCCTGAACAACTCCGTATATTGCAATCCTGTCATGAATTTCACAGAGTACATGCCCAAGAAGAGCAAATTACAGTAGCTACCTACAGTTTTCTGCTCAGTTCTAGCTCCTCTCCCATTCCTATTCACTATTCCTTCTTTTTGCTTCACATCTGTAAGGAGAACTGAGAATATATGTAGAGAGAGCCCAGATACTAAAAGGTACCTGGACACTAGAAGGCACTGATTTTAATGGTGGCTTGAGTAAATCCTTGTCACCTAGACCACAACTTCTTTCTTATGTAGTGCCTGGCAGAGGTTAACCACTATATAGAAGCCAGAATACCTTTCAAGAAAAATAACTGACTTTGTTTGCAAATTTAACCAATACCTTCTTTCAAAGACTATTAACACTGTTTGCATGAACCTGGTCTTTCACTAGAAGGCATTTCAGAAAAATTCCATCTTTTTAGACTTTGGTGGACAACTAAAATATCCTGTCCCATGAAAATACCTTCCCATCTGTAGCACTGTTTGCATAATGACTTACATAATGCAATCGCTCTTAGGCTGCTGTGAAGGGCTAAATGCAGACCCTATCTCCAAAGACCTGGCAGTCTAACACTTGCTGGCATAGAACATTATGAAAAAAAGACCTGACATAGAAATTCAGCTGTTAAAAGAGACAGACTATTACTATAAATCAGTTTTCTAAATTAAATAGCGAGTTGGGGTTGACTTTAAAATTCATATTACATATCATTTTCCACACTGAAACATTCTCACATGCGCTTCTGAGAAGCTTTTTGGTTTCCTGATACCATTAAACAAGTCACAACAAGTTTCCACTTGTCTATATCAAAACGAAAACTTACTTGCCCAAATGAAACATTGCTCGTAAGTCGGCCATACCATTACTACTGGTGACCATCTGAATAAGCTCTAAATGAAGACAAAGATCACAGAACAGTTGAGGGTAGAAGTGGCCTCTGGAAGTCACCTGGAGGTCCACCTAGAATGGGCTGTCCAGGTCCATATCCAGATGGCTTTGAGTATCTCAAGGATGGAGACTCCACCACCTCCATGGGCAACCTGTGCCAGTGCTGTCACCTTCAGTAAAAAGTGTTCACTGGTGTTCAGAGGGAACCTCCTGTGTTTCAGTCTGTTCCTACTGCCTCTGATCCCGGGCACTGCTGGACAGGGCCTGGCTTCTTCTTTGCATCCTCCCATCAGGTATTTCTACACATCAATGAGATTCCCCTTGAGTCTAGTCTTCTCCAGGCTGAACAGTCCCACTGCCTCAGCCTCTCCTCTTAGGAGAGATGCTCCAGTCCTTTAGCATCTTCATAGTCCATTGCTGGGCTCTCTCTAGTATGTCCATGTCCAAATTGCACTGTGGAGCCCAGAACCGGATACGGTACTCCGAGTGTGGTTCGCCAATGGCAAACAGAGCCTCCCATCACTTACCCAGGAGTCTGCCAGGTGATAATGCTGTCAAAATAACAGGTGCTTGACTCACAATCATCCAAACCAGGTCCCCAACTCTGTTCAATATCTTTCCTACATAAATCAGTATCAATACTAAAAAATAAGGAGCATTGTCAGCAATATAGCTGATATTCAACCATAAATCAACTCTAGTATAACAGGAAGCAGTTTATACGGGGCTTGCCCCTGCAGGGTACTTAGTAATTTAGATATACTGTATTTAAAACCTTCTCTTACAAGAAAAAAGGCATTTCAGTTATCCGTGCAAAAAAAAAGTAAGTCAAAATTTGAATAGCACTGCAGTGCAGGGAACAAATCTAGGTTTACATGTTCAGCTGGCAATGAAATATTACCAGCAGCACCACAAATGCCCAAAGAAGCTGCACAAACCATTTTAAATACTTCATTTTAGATGGAATACCCAAGTAAGACTTCAAGACATAATACACTTCCAAGTATTAAAAGTAAATTTACCTTTAAAATCTGCTAACAGGTCTTTGAATTATTTGTGTTACTGGTGATCTTTAAATGTAGCTTTATTTTGCCCCCAGCTTTGCTTGAATTTTTCTAGTCAGATAATCAAGGAAGATAGGATGGGCTGGTAAATTTGGAAACAAATTTACTTCCTTATGATTCTTAACAAATAAGATATGCAAGCATCTATTCTTGTTTTAAAACAACCTCCTCTCTTTTGCTACTGTGTTGAATTTATCTCTCTTGTGCAGGACCTCATTATTACGACATATATTTTCCTAGCTGACTCCTACTATGCTTTCTTGTACCTCTCCATCTCATTTCAGATTCTTCATAAAGTTTGGGATGGCCTGTGCTCTTATTCACGTTTCTCTCCCACATCTGAGAATAGAAGATTTCTTCTACTTCTGAACAGTCCTCCCAAAGAGCTATACTTTAGTTCGTTTATGGCCATTCTTCAAAGCCTGGTACTTCTATGTCTGTTAGAATGGAACTCCTTATAATTGCATTCCCATTTCCTATTACATTTTCTTGTATGAATCTCACTTTTTGACAGAAGAACAGAGGCTATCATCTCATTTTACAAAAACTTAATTTAACATGAACATGTTATTATATGGTTTAACCCCATTTGTCCTCCTTTTCCTCCTTCTTACTTACCTGTCAATGAACTGGTCAATTATGACAAGATCACCAGGTTGTATTTCCTCTCGTAATGAACCACAGGCAGTAGTCACTAATACATGGGAACAATTTTCTTCTTTTAATGCCCAGATATTGGCACGGTAATTGACGTTTGATGGCATAATTGTATGATGCCTTCCATGTCTGCAAAGATACATGTTGCAAGAGAGTAAAAGAAGTCAGACTGAAATTGCCTTCCTTCTCCCAAATAAGGAGAATTTCAAGAAATACATTTCCCCTAACAATACTGGATGTAAAACTGACCATTTCAGCTACTTCTGGTATATTTTGCTTTCCTAAATGTATTAAGCCTCTCTTGGAATTCAAGTTAAGAAGCAGTGGTACAATTTTCTTTTTAAATGTAAAATTTTAAGTTCAAGACTGTAATGAAAAGAATCTTGAAAATACAATTCAAATATAATTCAGCAGCTTCAAGATTAGAATAAGCATTTTTCTCTGAATCTTCTAAGTTCATTCCATAGATTCTGAAACCCCTTTTCCATACACTACAGGAAATTTTTAAGATTTATATACACCTCCACGAATTTTCTGCCCAGAAGCGTTGCTTGTATTCTCCCACACAAAGAGCGGCACATCACAGAACATTGTGTTGTAATCTGTCATCTTTCCAAAGAAAACAGTAGAATCATCACATTTTTCTCTTTGATCTTAAAGTGATCTGACAGCTTTCATAAATTAAAAGAATGACTTCACACTGCTGCAGTATTCTTTTTCACCAAGACAGGAAGTACTTGGTCTTATAAGCATGAGCTTTTGTGTTATCTCTGTCTTTCCTACCGAAGCATATCACTTCCATGATTAAACACATTGGAAAATTATTTTCAATCATGTAAGAGAAAACAAGGAACTTAATTTCTCAACTGATTTTTTTCAGAGGCCAAAAAGTTCTAAGAATTTGATCATTCAGGAACTGCACACAACATGATCAAGCACTGTCAGTCAGGATTCCCATGTTGTCATTAGCATTTCTGATAAGCTACTAGGCACACAGATTTCTTGCTTTATTGAAGTTACTGTCATAACCTTCTTATAGAATATAGATGCCTTTTTTTTCAATCTGATTCAGAAGCAAAACCACAAAAATTTGCAGGTACCTTAGCCCTAAAAGTAGACTCACAAGGTTTCTACATGAACAGTCATAAATCTCAGGGAGAAAGTAAAGCACAGCCAAGCTGTTCAGACATCTGTGGTCCAAGGCTAGCTGAGAGAACTTGACTTAGCAGCTCATTTGAGAAAATGAGAAAAATGTTGTCCAGGTGTAATAAAATACAGTCCATGAAAGAGAAAAGTCCATGAAAGATAAGAAAAGTAAAACCACAGATAGAAGTGTAGTTGCAGAGATGGTTAGCAGTCAGCAGCTTTAATGGAAAAACACTGGAATGAAAAGAATTGGGGCCCTGAATGCACCACTGGGTCCTAAGTGCCCTGGCCAGTCTCACCCTGGGCCTCCACATAAACTCTTGATGCCTGTGAGCCTGGGTGCTCCTGCCTCCAAGCTCAGGCTCCAGTCTTCACTCCTGGCCCGAGCTATGTCACAATGTGCCAGTTCCCAGCCCGGTCTCCCTCATGGCCTTCAGACCTATGCTGTAGTTTGTCTCCAGAGTGGGATGGGCTTTAGACACACACTATAGCCTCATCTCTCACCTACTACAGTTCCTGCCTGGATTCCCTGGATGGATCCTGCGCTTGATTAATTACCTCGATTTGACTGGGCCTGCTGACAGATCCTGTCATCAGCACCTGCCCTGTCCATTCTGCCCAGATGCCACAAACTGCGTTAGTATTCTTATATTTAATCCAGTAGCATGTTGGTCCTAGACATCCACGGTTACACCAGGGTGAAATTTCCACACATTCATCTGCAGATCCTGCTTCCAGAGTGTCTTCAAGTACAGTAAAAGATGGCTGAATAAAAATGACATAGGGAGGGAGAACTGCAGGGGATGTAGCCTCCTAAGCAATAATTGGAACAGCAAGAGGACTCAATAATGTAAGGGAATGATTTGGAGGCGTTTACAGTGGTACCAGAGACACAGTTTATCTGGAAGCAGACATTTTCTCTATTTCACAAAGGAAATCTGCAAACATAGTGAGCAGATGAATTAATTAGTAAGGTTATCAGCATCACCTACCTACCATCAGAGCAGGTGGCCTTGCAGGCTGCCATTCTTATTAGGGCAATACCTCCCACAGGATTTTTTATCTAACCTAGACAGCATTTTTAATACTCTCAGTCCTTGCAGCATCAAATTTGCTCATGAAAAAACCCAAACTTGTGCTGGACTTTGCTAGCAACCACACAGAGCAAGATGATGTCAGAGCAGAAATTCAGTTCACCTAATGAAAAGAGAAAAAATTCTGAGAAAACTTTAAGATGCATAATACAAACCCCCTTAAAATGCTCATTTACCTTGCTAAGAGCACACAGTCCACATTTTTGATCTTTCCCAAAATCAAAGCATCTGATGGCTGCAAAACAAGCACATAAGAATGAGTTACAGCCTCACAATCACATTACAAACCTTTACTACTACCTAAAAATAAACGCAACAGTTATGGAAGAAAATACTGGTTACCATTGTACTCTCATGTTTTCTTGAGCTCAGCTCTGTAATTTGATATGGCAGATTAGTAAAACAGCCTGGAACAGGAAGATCAAACTTGAGACAGGAAGGATTACCACAAATTTTCTGTGTTCACAATAACATTAACATTGCAACTCTTTACTTCAGAGTTTGAAACTGTAATACTTTCTAATATATCAAAAGAGTATTTCAAACACAAAAAAAGTAGCATGCACATGTTTCCATTAAATTGGTTAGCATGACTCACTCCTTCCTGTAAACTTCAGTTTCTTTTTGCTAAATAGCTGCCATTCTCTACTAAAGCCCCCTTCCAACATAAAACACATTTAATCTGTGTGTTTCCATAACACTCGCTGTTCTTTTCTCTGTCCCCTTTCTAACTTGGGCTCACAGTAGGGGTGTGAAGACTTCTGGTTTCCTCCAATCCACCCCTCACTCACTCCCAGCTTCCTGAAAACTCACTCTTCCCTGCTGCTAGGAGTCTTGCTTTTGGGAAATGAAATGTGATATAAGAGAGAAATTCTGGTACATAAGTGGCAGAACCAGTTGTTGTATTTGCTCAGCCCAGGGATTTCTCTCACAGCTACACAACAAGAAAATACAAACTTCCTTACTACTAACCAGCCAGGACAACAGAGCATTTTGATTTTAGCTCTCCAGCTGGAACATGTACCCTGCCATGGAGATGGGTCATCCTGCAAGTCATCAACTACCATTACAATAAATTAACTGCTCTGTGGGCTGTGTTCTGCTCCTGGCCTTCAGGGATCTGAAATATACTATGTCGTGGCTTTCCTTTTTCTTAAAACGGCTACTAACAAAATCATGTTTATTTACTGATCACAAGTTTGCAAGTGTCTTGATTTGCAGATTCGCATTTAGAAATATTCTGTTGCCAGCTACTTTGTAGAATACAAATAAAATTATAATGCTAGATGCAAGATTTCAATTAGTGTTTAGTTTTACAGCTGTTGATTTTATTACACACTTGAAAATTCGCAGACATCAACAATGAAGTGATATGGCAGTACCATGATAAAGATACCCATTTCTAATAAAAACATCACCATTTACTTTCTATTGCACAGCTCTTTTTGGTAATTATTCATGTGAAAGCTCTCCAAAGCACCATAATTTACTCAATCACCAACATTTAAATTCTGGCAGACACTTACTACTTTTTTTTTTAAAGGGAACATTCCAGAAAATTTATATTTAAAACTATAGTTATTCTGACTTCTTTTTTTTTCCCCAAGCCTCCATTTAATATTAAACTATTGATATTTAAGTGTTAAGTCTTTACCTTACATATACTATTCTCAAACAAACACGGCTTTAAGAGTGAAATTTCACACAGAGCAAAAGCCTTGCTGTCTAGTGGCCAAGGCAACTTGCCATTGCAACATTCCATAACAAGGAAGGTTCACAAAATTTAGCATTTGGGATTTCGTTTTGTTTACACATATTAATGTTAAGTAATAAGCACTTATTAAAACTGGGGACTTAAGTCCCCAAAAAGATACAAAAATACTCTTAAAAACTAAAGAGGATTTCCAGCAAAAGTCCTTGCCTCTAATCAAAAAGGTCAGTAATTTGAAGACTGGGCTCTTTGCTTTGTATGTAACAGATTCGAGTTTATTGCAAGAGGTAGATTTAAGTTTATATCCATTTTCAAAAGACTTAGGGTAGTTTGATATTCATTCCCATCACAAAACTCCACTGAATTCTGGTGTAGATTGATGATGCAGAAAGAACATAACAGCTTTGAAATCCACAGGCTTCAAAATCTAGTTGCTCCAGCCAGGGTTTCCTTCCCTATCTGCTCGCATCCTAGCATTTCGAAAGGCTTCAGGATGGTTGTGTAACAGTACCATTCAGCTGACACCTTTGCACAGACTTCCACAAAATGCATTCTGCACATTTTCCAGGTGATATACGGAGTATCTTTTTGGCACATGACTTCTAGAAAAATGGAAAAGAAAAAGAAATACCTGGAACAAAGAGAGCAGTGCTAAATGGTGAACGGACAGCTTAAGAAAAGAATTGCAGATACTGCATCATAATGCATTAAAAGACATTAAATAAAGATCACACAATCACAGAGTTGTTAGGGTTGGAAAGGACCTGTGAAGATCTGCTAGTCCAGCCTTCCTGCCAAGGCAGGCTCACCTAGAGCAGGTTACACAGGGACACATCCACGTGGGGTTCGAGTGTCTCCAGCAAGGGAAGCTCCATGACCTCACCGGGCAGCCAGCTCCAGTGCTCTGCCACCCTCAATGTAAAGAAATTCTTCCTCATATTGTGTTTTAGTTTACGGCCATTACTGCTTATCCTGTCACTCAGCACCACTGAAAAGAATCTGGCATCATCATCTGGGCACCCACCTTCGAGATATTTACATGTATTGATGAGATCCCCTCTCAGTCTTCTCTTTTCTGGACTAAGAAGGCCCAGCTCCGGCAGTCTCTCCCCGTAACACAGATTCTCCAGACTTTGAATCACCTCTATGGCTCTGCCAGACCCTTTCCAGTAGCTCCTTGTCTTTCTTGTACTGAGGAGCCCAGAACTCAACACAGCACTCCAGACGTGGCCTCACCAGGGCCAGGTAGAGGGCGAATCACAGCCCCTGATCTGCTGGCCTGTTGCCACTGAACCCCAGGACAGCACTGGCCCTCCTGACTGCAAGGGTGAACTTGTCATCCACCACAAGTTCCTCTCTGCAGAGCAGCTTCCCAGCAGGTCAGCCCCCACTGTGCTGGTACTTGGGGTTATTTCCCCCCCAGGTAGGGGACTCTAAACTTGCCCTTGTTAAACCCCATCGGCTTTCTCTCTGCCCAGTTCTCCAGACTAAGGTCCCTCTGAGTGGCAGCACAGCCTTCAGGTGTGTCAGCCACTCCCCCCAGTTTTGTGTCATCTGCAAACTGCCTTATGGTTCATTCTATCCCTTCATCCAGGTTACTGGTAAAGAGACTGAATAAGACTGGACCAACTGTTGATATGTGCATAAAGTTACAGAAACAGACATTCCAAACCATGTGTTAACGATGTGTCTCAGGGTGGCTTTATGATACTGTATCCCCTTACCGTCTGCTTCCAAATTGGCACACCATGTAACATAGCTAGTGTATACTTCCATTCTGCTCTCTTTCTCCCACAGGTTTTCCAAGTGCTGTACCTCTCTACTATTATCTCAGTCATAGCCAGGAGTGATGATAAAATAATAAAAACTTTCAATGGAACAATTTGAATTCAAAACTCTGTATTTTTAAAGGAGGATTTAATAAAAGGTCCAATAAAAAGTTCTCAAACATTAAAAATTCATAAATGTATTTAACTACTTCCCTCTTTTCACAAAATACAAGTCAGGTATATATTACTCAGTTTTGCAAAACAGAAAAGAAAGACTAGAACCCTGGGCAATTAACCCCAAATTATTACAATAACAAACAACTGGAATAAGTCCCCTTTGTCTATAATATAAATATGCATAATGTATTGTTCATGTGGTGTCTACAGAATTCATTTTTCCCTTGGCCTCACCTCAGAGGCTAGTTGGAACAGAAAACAGAATGAACATGGAACGCTTGTGATGAAAAAGTATTTCAGAGGTTCTGCAAGCCTCCATTTAGCCTGTGAGCTAGTTTAGGAACCAAACAATGTACATTGTTTTGGGGAGGTAGAAGAGGAGCTTAAGTATTATGTTACACAGTCTGGTTTTCCTGAGGCAAACAAAAACCACTCAATTGAAAGGTGGAACTACCCCCTGCTTTGTTTGCCAGATATACTTATGACCGGAAAAAGACATGGAGCCCCCAGAATAATTTTCTAGAGCAGGAAGATCTCTTGCCCACCAGGGAAGGTGATTCACAACCAAGATCTGTCATCCAGAAAGGAAGAGAATCTAACTTTAAATATATTCTGAACAAAGCTTTTTAGGAGCTTCAAAATTCAATGATGGAGATAAAATTGCTTGGAACAGCATCTATTATCTTGTAGGAGAATAATATTTTCCATATCTGGAGATAGAATCTGAAAAGATTTTGGGATATTTTCCATAGAATATCAAATTTTTGATGCACTGAAAATGGTGGAAGCAGACAAAGGAGAAAAGACAGAATATTAAGCATTTACTTAGTTTTTTTGAAAACTGTTCTTCTGCATTTTCACTATTACTAATGTAACTTGATAGATCATAGGAGGACCAATGTCAACATAGAGAACAGCAAAAAATTGTTGTAATAGTTTCCTTTAAACTTTTCCATACTTCCCACATTCCCTAATACTAGATTTTGTAGTTAAATGATTCTTATGATTCAAGAAGGCCAAAGCAGAAGACAATTCAAGGACTCAGTATGAAGAAAATGTAAGCTATTATTCATCTTTTTAAAGAAAGAAAACAGCACTTTTTATTAAAGAAAAATCTGTTTTGCTGCTGTCAAATGTCAAAGGTGTCAAGGAACATCTACCCCAGAAAGATTTTCAGCCAAAAATCTTTTAGCTATGTCCTTGCCTAGAAACTTAAGAATTAAACCCCAAGATTTAAGTAAAGTGGAACTGTACGCTTTTGCATTTTTACGACAGAAGGAAATAGACATACATTCTAGTAACTATGCCTTGCAATTTCCTTTTGACATTCATTCATTTTTATTCTTCCTAGTTTTGCCTGAACTATATAGGTTGATTTTTCATCTCAGTTTCTCTCAGGAAATAAAAGACCACAAAGTTCTGAAGTTTATTTAGATTAAGCCCTTTACTTCTTAAAATTTCAGGCAGATTATCTCTCCACTGATTTCACAGCTGTATGAAAAAGTTTCTTTGTGGCAGAAAAGCCCCAGTTTGGTTTTATTCCAGTAACAATCAAGAACAAAATATACCTTTAGGAAAAAATAGTAACAAACCATAAACTTCTAAACTCTTCCAGGCACACTTAAAAATAAAATTGCCCTCTTGCATTCAGCAATAGCTGCTCCTGTCAACTACGTAGTTCTAAAATGAGAGGTAGGTTGTGTAACACCTCCTTCCTGAATACTAAATAGTCTCAGCAGCAAAGTAAGTGAATATTGATCCACCTAATAATGCCAATTGAATTTGAGGCTTGTTTCTGCTCCAATCAAAATCCACTTCACTTTGTGCAACTGTAACTTGTGGACTAAGCTCTGCACATCTTACACTAAGGCTGATCTGTCAGCTGCTCCATGAGGATGAAAATTGCGTTCAGTCACTGAAGTTAATGTGATTCTATACAGGAGGAAATCCACATGAAACAACCATCAGGTCAATGGCCTGATTATCAGAAGTTCAGATCTACAGAGAGAGAGAAGGAAGTTAGGCTATTACAAGTAAAAGGATAAAAGCTTGTTGTTTGGTTGTGAGCTCTTTCTTTGGCTGTGACCTGAATCCATCCAGGTCAGCTTAAAAATCCCAGTTCAACTCAGGACATTATCTTGACTTCATGCTTGGATTCATACCATGGTATCTCAGTTTTATTCTCTTCCCCCTCACACAAAGAAAAAATGTTCATGAGCTCTTTTTTTTAGCTGAGCCTATGCAAAATGTGTAATATGCAGGCTCAGAGACAGGCAGTCCATTGACCAAGGTCTCTCACAAACCACAACAGGCACCAACATTAATTTTCTGCTATTTATGTTGCATTCTGTGAAGAACACACCAAAAAAAGACACTAGATAAGCTGCTTACTAATTAAAAAAATTTAACAAATTAAAAAAGCCTTCCATACTGACCAAAGGTGCATGTTTGATGAAGATTCTTCCACTCCTTTGTGCAGGAGCCATCCTGCAAGTATTCTTTGTCTTCTCAGGAATACTAAACCCAACTATAGGCTACTTACTGCACCAGAATTTGCATCCCCCAAATCCTGCTGCATCTCAGTGCTGTGACAGAACAGGCCTTCAGATGCTGTGCTGCCACTGTGCCCTTAATTCTGATCTGAACAGAACCCTGTGAGGCAGAAGTGTTCCATCCGTCCTAGACAGGGAAGCTTCAGTTAGTAGCTGCTACAAGCACAGTATAATTTTGCTTTGTCAGCAGTCTCCAAACACATCCATGCTGTGAACACTCATGACTCTCAAGAAACAGGGAATGCAAGGCAACTGCTTTGGTTTAGCCACTGGACTCCCCTTCAGGACAAAGCTGTCTGCTTTTGGAAAGCAAAATACAGAAAATAAGAGGAGGTAAGTTCCCTTCATTCTATTACAATTAACTAATTTTGAAAAATAATAGGAAAGTCATATGTATTCTTCTGATTATGTTTTCACTTCCCTTAATATTTACCTCCATCCCCTTCCTAAATGTTGTGGATACAAACTCCTCTTGCTCTTTATGCTCCACTTTAAACCATTTTTCAGTGGAGGCATGGATTCGGTTTTCAATCACACACCATACCACTGAGTTTTCTGGCAAGCTTCCACTCACGAAATAGCACTTGCTACGAGACACCAGATTTTTTTTGTATGTATTCCGGCTTACACTGGTAGGCTGCATAAGATAAAATTCTAATGGCAACTATAAAGCACCTAGAATCCCCATGTCTTATGACATTACAGAACACCTAATTCCTCTATGAGCTTCGTGTGACAAGTAGAACATCTCTCCTCTTTGATTTCCTGTCTACAAAACTCCCTCATCCTTTGTCTTGCCTATTCATACTATAACTGCTTTGTGCCAGGAATTATCCTTCAAAACACACTCAGCTCTGTGTATAGAGCAACAGGTCTAGCTTCCATTGCCCTCTGCTGAGAAAAAGGACAGAAGCAAAGTGAAGGAGAATTGTTCAGGTGTACCAGTGTCACAAAAACAGTTCCAGAGCTTAAATTTCAAATAATTTTCAAATTATGTGGCTATAAGGATGATCTTACATTGGCATGTATAACACAATTTAGTAGTCACAGGGAAAATGGTGTCTCATATACCTCAAAGGACAGTTTTCTGCAATTCAGAAAGGAAAGACAGGGTTTATCTCTGGATTGTAAATTCAGAAGTGAGTTTCTAAATTCATCCCATCTACGAATGAGAATAGATATAGTCTCCTTTGCACATCATCTTTGCAATACTTGGTTTCTACAAACTAAGAATCACACAATACATAGCAACTAAACACAGTTGTGCCAGCACCTCCTTTATACATTAATTCACAAGTTTGAAAATTCTTAAAGGGTACAAACATCTTGAAAAATGACAAAAAGTTTCAGTAATAAATACGAAGGTTATACAGACCTTGCCATAAGGAGTGTCAACATATTTTTCTGTTCTTCCTTCTAAGATATCCGGATCATCCAGGCCAGTTCCACCGATAATTCCAATCTTACACAGAAAGTACATATTAGTCTTCTTGCAATTCACATTTAACTGCATGCCTGAAAAACTAACCAGGCAGCTAAAAAATGTGTATTTTTCTCAAGATGAGGCTAGACTACAGATCAACAAAGCATAATATGCACACCACACTCTTCCAGAATGTGAATTTCAAATACCTGATTTGAAATAACTGTATTTAGCTTGCCAATTTCTTACCCCATGATTCCCCTCCTTAAGATACCAAATTAAAAAAAGGCTATGAAAAAATGCACAAAGATGTGCCATTAAACATTTATTTCCAATACAAAAATTAAGAGTCCTATTTGGGAATGCCTGTAATGAGTGAGAAATACATGCAGAAAGTCCATTAAAACAAAGGCTTCTTGTTTGTATGGACAAAAAGTCTTACATATAACCACCATACTGAATATCAGGCTGTCATGGTTTTAAGCCTAGCTAGAAGTTAAGCACCACACAGCCACTTGCTCAAACTCCCCTTCTTTCCTCCTGCACTCCGGTGGAATGTGTAGTGGAATCAAAGAAAAACTTGTATGTTGATATAAGAACAGTTTAATAACTGAAAATAAAGTAAAATATGGTAATAAGAGTAAACGATAGTAATAATGATAAAAAAAGGGAAAAACTAGAGATGCACAACACAATTGCTCTGCACTCACTGACTAATACCAGACCCCCATTCTCAAACCCAGACTGGCTGCCCTTGTGCGTAATTCCCTCAGTTTATATAGGGGGCATGGCATCCCATGGTGTGGAATATTCCTTTGGTCAGTTTGGGTCGCCTGTCCCAGCTATGCTCCCTCCCGATTTGGTTTCCATACCCTCTCCACTCCCTCCCTGGCCGAGCACGTGCCAGGGAAAAAAGAAGTCCTTGACTTATGATAAACATGACTCAGCAAAACCCAAAACATCAGTGTGTTATCAACACCATTCTCATTCTGAATCCAGAATGCAGCACTGGAACAGCTGTAACCAGGACACAGGCATTTCTATATGGTATTATACCTCCAAAAGAAAGAAAACCTTTTGGAAAAAAAATTAGGTTTTTGTGTTGACTTGACAAAATCTAAGAGGTTCGCCAACTAAAATCCCTGTTGTGTTTTGATTTGCCTGTGATTGCATATTCCAGCTAAGAAAAACGCATCTGATTTTTCTTGTTTCTGGTTCATCATTGAAAAGTAACTTGTTTTTTGTCTCTCTAGGGGTAATTAGATTTTCAATCAAGTCAAGTTTTCTCTTGAGCTCAGAACACTTGTAATTCTTTGGATGGAATTGTTACTGTCAAGCTTTTCACAACTGAAAGCTTAGTAATTGTATTTAAAAGTGATGTCACCATTTATCACACCCAGAGAAAATGAGCGTTCTTTTTTTTCTTCAATGTGACCAGTCGTTGCAAAGTTTGTATCACTTTCAAGTTGAACACATATCATGACTGATTTGCTTATTAGGGAAGAACAAAATCTGAACCATTCTGACATAACTTATTACCACAAAGACTGAAAACCTCCCAAGTAAAACCCCGAGACTTCAACATAAAACAACACCCTTCATCCACAACACACACATAGCGGCCTCTTACTCTAGCTTTTTCTTACTTTCACATTCATAGAGACCTCATCTGTTCAACCACTTTATTAGCTGGCTCATTAAGCACTTCTTTTCAACAAGCAGAGGCTTTGTGGTCTTCCTAACATATTAACACCTCTCTAACAAAGCTTTCCACACCCAGTGGCGTAAATGCTGATACGATGAGATAATTCTAACCGATCTCCTACTCCCTTCTGCTACCCCCCCGTGGAGCACGAGGAGAAGTGCAAAGGAAAATGGCAGCACTAACCCACATACTCCCACCCTGAATACACACACAAGCTTTAGGGAAGACCTAGATCATTGCTCGCAGTAGTATTGATGGGTCTGCTCCCACATTACTCGTGTTGCTTAGCTACCACAAAGGTTCCGATTTGGACTGCTCATAAAAATCCTGAAAACTACATACACTTTACAACGAGTAACAAATTGCCTTAAGAATCGCGGAAGGTATGCAACAGGAACAATCACAAAACTCGAAATCAAAAAAAGACCATCTTTAACATTGTTCATGCGTACAGTCAGTAAACACTGATGATTGCTACATTAACAGAAGACAAGACCAAAATGGTGCCTTTTTTACATTTTTCAATCTAGGGGGAAAAAAAAAGGTTCCTTCAGCAACTTTACTAGTTTTAGGTGGGTATAACACTTGTTTTACTAGTGCCCTGTGACCTAAGATTCAAAAGGGAACTGAACTTTTACATCTAGCACAGTGAAAGTTGTTGAGACTGAGGAAAAGTGTGCAATGGTGGAGAGAGTAGACACAGATACAAGACATAAAAGTTACTTTGGAACAGCAATGCTTTAAGGTTATTACGAACACATGGATCCATCACAGTAACAGACTGGTGCTGTACAGAAAGCAGCATGCCTGGCCTGTAGCAGCATAGGTCTGGTGTGGCTGCTCTCAAATTTGCTCTCAAGCTCCATAATCCTGCTGCTGCAGCAGCATCAATACGTGCTTTGGCTGCACTGTTCAATGCCTGAGTAGGTTCTTACACCAACAGCTGTGCTGTCAGAAATGGCAGACTGCAATGAGCTTGCAAAATATTCACAGCTCCCAGGGTCCAGAAGCCAAAGCACAGAAGATCAAGACTATGTTGAGTTAGCTTCTGTCTTCTTACCCACTGCAAACTTACGTCAGTGGCAGTCTGGACAGCCCTCAGGCCACCGGAGGCAACACTGGTTGGAAAAATGCTGGGCTCACTTACAATTCACTGGATAGCTACTCCAGTGGAAGTAGGCCAGAAGAAATTTTTGAAGCAGCTGCTTCTCCGATCCTGTAAGGTCAACTTGGAGCTGGCAGATCTAATCCTAAAATCAATTTCATCTGACAATTATTTTTCCTTCAGTTTACATGATCTCCAGAAATACTATCTGCATCTGAAAGGTAGACACTAAAACCTGATTCTATACCAAATTCTGCTTTCCAAACCTTCTAGCGAATTATCAAAACAAATGCAGATGCTCTAGGCTCAGTGGGAGAGATACCCTACATCCTGGTTCTGGCCAGGACAGGATTAATTTTTGCAGTAGCCTGGGAGGGCCACATCTAGGACCTGGAGGTTATTCTAGATGACTCCGTATCATTTTCCAGAAACAGGGGAAGGGGTCCCGGGCCAGGGTAGCATGACAATTGGGTATTTTTGGGCTCCGCACAGCGGTGAGCAGCTGCATATTAGCTGTTCACCTCTCTCATATACTTTTGTTGTTATATGTTGCTGTTACTGTTTATTTTCTTATCTCTTTGTTGTTTCCAGTAAATTGTTCTTATCTCAACCCATCATCTTCAGCTTTTGTGCCTCCAACTCTCTTCTCCACTCTGTTGCAGGCAGTGGGGAGATGCGTGGTTTGGCGTGGCTTCAGTGGGAACACTAAACTGGACAGCACCATTTCGAAACCACACCACCCTGCCAGGGGAGCTGAGTTCTATTCCCATCTACCAGCCCAGGCACTGAATATATGGGAAGACAGGGAGGATGTGACCAAGAACAATTTCACCTTTCCTCAAAAGCCAGAGGACTGACTTCACATCTAGGAATGACCTCAGGAATGGAAAGATGTAAGACTGTACTCTCCATTCCAGACTTTGCATCTTACAAAGGGACACAAAGGATATAACTTGTAAAAGTTAATGGAGGCTGTATCAAAGGTTATCTGGAATTAAATCTCAAGTAAAATGGCATTGCAGTAGAGCGAAACGCAAATTATTTTACTATGATATAGTCGACCTCAAACATTGAGATGAAAAGCAACAGAAGTGAAACCTAACAAGAAGTTATCACACCAGCAACTACAAAAATCAAACCCACTTCTCTGTGGGAGTCCAAGAAACAATCACACTGAAGTGTACGCCTTTCTTCACCTAGTGTTGGTGAACTTCTCCAAGTACATTTTAGCCAAAGGCATAGAGGCATCAGTGCAGTTACAGCCTATACTTACCCATCTGCGGGTCTTAAACACTAGTACATGTAATGATCACCTATGGGTCTTCTTGACAACTAACCACCAACAAACCTTTCTGTATTCCTCTCTTCTGTTTTGGGGACACTGAGAAAGGGGCGAGGATGGCATTACAAACAATTTTGCTTAAAAGGAGATAAAAATCGAGCTGCCTACAATTTACTCTTAAGAGAATAAATCTGTACATGGAAGACAGGTCGTAACTATTTTCTACACACCAAAACGACTGGGATTTTTCTACTTCACAGCAAAAAAATAATGCATAGGTTGTGAAAAAGCAAGTTTCAGCCTGACCACCGGCCTGCTCGCCCATGGTGCCATCATCACTTTGAGCAGCTTTTCAAACACACAGGAGACAAGTCTTAGAGGAGAAGTTTTGCACTCTACACGTCTGCCAAAGCTTAGAGTTCCGTGCACGTTTAAAAACAGAGCCCACAGCTACAGACCCGCCACGTTTCCTCTCACTGACAAATCCAACACACCACACGCGGGTCGGATACCCGGAAAAGGAGATTTCTCCGGATTTTTCGGGGGGGGGGGGGGGGACAACAACACCAAAAACCCCCNTTAAAAAAAAAAAAAGGTCTCTTCCGGGACAGCCGCGACAGCCCCTGCACGGGCCTGGGCGAGGGCGCGCTCGGGCGGGCGCCGCCCCCACAGCAGCACCGCCGCGCTCCCGGGCACGCTCCCGGCAGGCGGCGCAGGGGGAGGGTGGGAAAGCGGCAGGAAGCGGGGGGGAAAGCGAAGGAAGGCAGGAGGAAGGAAGCAAAGAAGGAAGGAAGGAAGGAAGGAAGGAAGGCAGCGCCTCGCAGCACGCGGGGAGCAGCGCCGGGAGGGCAGCGGCACGGCTCGCGCCATCGCGCTCCCGCAGCCGGCCCGAGACGGGGGCTGGAGGGACACGCGGGGAGGGTTTGCGGGCGGCGGTGGACGCCGCCTCCTCCCTCCTGAGGCGCGGCTGGGCGGAGGCGCGCTTACCTTCACGGGCACCGAGGCGGTGGCGGCGGCGGCGGCCATGCTGGCAGGAGGGCGGGGCGGCGCCGCGGAGGCCGCGCTCAGCCGGCCGCGGAGGGCGCTCCGTGCCACCAGGGGGCAGCACCCGCCAGCGCCG
>VWPU01011207.1:0-17619 GCA_013398955.1 Callaeas wilsoni
AGCCGGGGCACCGCGGGGCCGGCGGCCCGGCCCTGCCCCGCCTGCGCGGCCAGGGCCGGGACATTGTCTGCCGCCTCCCGCCTCCCCCTGCTCCGGACGGGGCTCCCCGCGGCTCCAGATGGTTTCCCCCTACAAGCCGTGGCCGCCCCGCCGGGCCGTGCCGCGCCCGCCGCCGGCAGCGCTCCTGCATTGCGGCGGGGCCCCCCCTCACCTGCGGCACCGCTCTCCGCCTCCGACATGGCCCGGTCCCGCCGCGCTCGCCGGGGCACGGGCCGGCGGCGGAGCTGCGCTGCCCACCCGGGGGAGGCTCCGCAGCTTCCTCTGGTCCCCGCCCCGCTGCGCCTTCCTGCGGCCGGTGCGGAGCCGAGGGGAAGAGGCTGCGCGCCCGACCCGGCGCTGACGGGCTTCCCGCGCCGGCTGCGGGGCTGCGCCGCCCCTCCCCGCCCGCTCCCGCAGCCGCACAAGGAAGGCACCGGCGGGCGCGGCGGGGGGGCCGCCAGCGAGGGGTGGCCCGGCCCCAGATGCGGATTTCACGGCCACTGAGGCGGAAACCCCTCGGCGGTGACAGCCATAGAAAGAGACCCCTCTCTGTGGCCGGAGGTGACACCCCGCCTGAGCCCTGAGCGCCAGGAAAGGGTGCTGGAGTCCTGCGGGAGACGGAGCCGTGAGAAGGCTTGCGAAGGTTACCCCGGCTGTTCCCCGGCTTGTCAGGGGAGTGTAGGTACAGCTAACCCGGACAGTCAGAAATCTTGAACGGGTCCCCCGACATCATGTGTTACGGCGTGGCTTGGACGGCACGGGATTCTTTTTGTCTTCGGAGTGAACTCTCCCACATGGTTCTGCAGTGCTATCAGGCCAGAACTTCTTGTTTCCAGTGATATTTAGCTACTTGTCTCCAGGACCTGGGAGAGAGACACCCCTACTGCCGCTTGATCCATGACGAAGTTTAAGAGTTTTCCAAACTAAGTAAGAAGCCATTACAAACACAAGAGAATAAAAATAAGGCTGGTATCCTCCCATGAACAATCCTGGAGCCAGAAAAGATTTCTCCTGGTGTCCACCCATGCTTCATAGTGTAATTCTCCCTTACTTTCCAGCCTCAGCAGCCATTCATATTTTGAAAGCAGTGCCAGCATTTCACGTGAAATAAATAGGGTCATTCACTCCAAGCACAGCCTCGGTTCCTTGCTGACTCCTGGGCTCAGGAGGTCACTGTTATTCATGACAGTGTAAAACCCACCCAAAGTTCTCCCAAGTCCCCTCACCAAAGCTGTTGTTCACGTAAGGCAGGTTCCCTGTGAAACCCCGGAGGACCAGGGAATTTTGAAGCAAAGCCCCCAGCACTGCAGGTGCTTACTCAGCACCTCCCTCTATTTCTTCCCTGGTTTCTTGCTCTCATGGCGTTTGCTCTGTTCCCTGTAAGCTTTATTGCCATTGAAGACTGAAGGTGTGGCACAAAAAGTTAAAGTTAAAGCAGTAAATTTCTTCACATCTGCACACCTGACTCATCTCAAAAGCCTTCACGCACCCTGTACACTCTTAAAAGCCTATCTCATCCTGAAATCCACTGTCTCATGCAGGGAAAATGCAGAACTCATTTCTCCCACCTCCCAAAATCACAAAAGCATTTTCTAAACTGTTGAGGAGGAGAAAAGGAAGGAGCACGCTGGGATGGTGGGACAGTAGCTCGCTCATTCCACTGCTCACAGCAGAGTAACCTTCTGTTCTTGGGGACACTCAGTAACTTGGGGAACCCTCAAGCAATTTCCAAAGCCAAGGACAGCGTGCAGTGGGACAGCGGGCACGGGAATTGCCGCTTCCTGCTCTTCCCTCAGCTCCACACCAGGCAACAAAAGGGAACATCTGGCCAAGAGTCAGCTTTAATTACCTATTCAGAGTCAGGCTGAATATTTATGCTGTCATTAAACAGCTTCGGAAATAAGAAACCAAACAAGTCTAATACTTGGTTTCCTGACAAGAGACTTAAATAGCAGAAACTTTTGCTTCGGATTAAATGCACTTCAATAGCAATTAATGGTGGGCTTTAAACATGTATTGAGGTAATTAACAAAGGCAGAGGAAAAGAAAAGAAGCAACCAAGAAACACATAAACACATATCCAAATCACATACCTTCTGGGAAAAAATATAGTACTCAGGCTAGTTTTTCATGATCCCTCAAGCAACAAGACAACACACACAAAAATAGCATTTGCTGGGTACAGACATCTTTCCGAATGTCATGGCAGTGACTACATTATTCAATATCAAGCCAGGTTGCCTAAGTTACACACTCAGCTGTAGGTGTTCTGAATAATGCAGAAGGAGACTATTTGAAGGCATGTGACTGACTGCTAGTCTCAAAAATTAGACCCTTTTCCAGAGAGCTTAGTATGTCCTCTTAAAAGCTAATGAGAGGAACCACATTTTTAAAAAATGCATTTGAAGTAAAATTAGATCCTCAATCTGAAATATAAAATTAAGAACTAAGGCCCCTTAAATTTAATTTTGTTTTATAAAGAAAAAACTCATAGAAAAATAAATTATAGAAAAATGAAATATTGCATATTTTTCTCTTGTAGTCTCTCTCTCCCTTGGAAATGAAAAAACCTATATTTCATATGAAAGAAGAAACACTTTTTGAAAAGGTCACCATCTCAAGTGAGCCTGCCCTGGGGCTGAAGAGGCTCCATTTTTGTTACTTACTCCATAGGAAGTTTGTCATTCTTATGGTCATTTTGCAAGGTCGTTTGGAATCTGTGGTTTTAATGGTTATCTTACAAGCAGAACAGAAAATGAATCAAAATATAGTGATCAAAATGTAAAAATGGATGGTCAGATTTTGAAAAGGATGGTACAAGTAAAGTCATCTACATTCTCTGAACACCTTTTTACAAACACCTTAGCTTGTCCCTTGCACAAGAGTCAACTTTAGTGTGGGTCTGGAAAGAATTTTTTTCCTTCTCAAGGAACTAACATCAACTGGCTTAGTACATTACAGGGGAGTAGCAGCAGAAAGGAAGAACCTTTTTTTGACCCTGAAACATCAAAGTGTTTTTGTGACAGACAACCAAGGCACCCATCAGTGTTCAACTCAAGCACCAGCTCAGTTGTTGTGGTGTTACTCTGACTATGGAGAAAAGCACGATTTCTGCAGTAGCTTGGGGCAGTGTCTGCTGTAAATTCCCCCTTGCATCTGTGTGGGACCAAACATCTCTCAGGGACAATCGAGAAGTGATTTAATACACTGTACTCTCCATCTGCAGCCTAGGTGATCCCCAGAAAGCTGCAGCCTCGAACCATTCCATTCATCACACAAAGGGTTCAGATACACTGGCATAAACTGACAGTACAAGAAAAATAGCTGCTTAACCTAGCCTTGATTTTAGCAGAGCTACCCCATGCATGTTATCCATTAGCATCAATAAAAATTTCATGAGAAAATTGGAGATCACCACAGTGTCCTCTCAGGGCCATTCCCACATTTATGTAAGGGCTGCACAAAACTGTGGCTGGTCAGGGAAAAGAGCTATGTGCTTCTCACTCCTGAGTACGAGAGTGTAAGTGAGGCACTGATGGGGTAGCACTGAGAGTCAGTGAGCTGGAAACACCAGGCACACAGATCTGGAAGAAATACAGGCATTTGAATATTGTTTTCAATGCACCTGACAGCAAGATGTACAGACATTATCACAGACACAGAAACCAGTGAGCCACTGAAGCGCAACACCCAGTTCAATACTGGCAGCAGGGAGAGGTGAATCTTTAAAAACTACACCACATTTAGCACAAAAGAACACAAAGCAGGTAAGCATGCTTTGCATCTTGGCAGCTCAGGAACCTCTCATCAAGCACTGTGTTCATCTGCTCAATTAAAATTCCTGGAGTAATGGTTTCTGACTTCAGAATTTCCTCTTACGTAGTTTCTGGAGCATCATTAAACATACAATACTTGGGTTTTGTTTGTTACCTGCATAACTGTTATTGCAGTCTCCTACTTCATTCCAGCTGTTCCCTTTTTTACCTTACAGCAATTTAACCTCTCCAGTTCCGCTTATTCCTGGGATAAAAACTTAGAAATTATTTTTATTACAGAGCCAACTGGCAATCTGTTTCCCTAGATGCAATTTTATCTTCCCCTTTCCTAAAAACAGCCTTTTATTTTAAATCTCAAGAAATCTCTGTAAAGATAAGAAGAACGAAAAACTATTCATCACTGTCACAGCCTTGCAATAAAGAAGCTTATTGTGCACAAAGGAACACGAAGGGTTTCTTCAAATGGAACAGGTTATATAATTTTCACCTGTCTTTTATACATTTCTCATTCCCAGTTTCCCGACATCTGTTGGAAGTGTATCGCTCTGGAAGCACTGCCTGCAAAGAATTCTCCAACATTCCTCAGCAGGGTGGTTTTTCAGGAAAACTGCTGGGCTGGAGACACTGAAAGTGTGTGGTGCTCGCAGATCTCTGGCTCACTCACTCATCTCGAGGGCACTTTCAAGTATGACAATCCTCACACTGTCTAGGTGTGTCCAGCACTCGCAAAATATAAATGTTCTATAGTCTTCTTGTGAATCCACATGGTCTGTGCTAGCTGCTGTGTGCACAGAACTAAAAGATAAGTTCAGTCCCAAGAAGTCTCCACTCATACTGTATCTCCTGAACACCTTTTATTCCCTAAATTCATTGTCCTTCCTCTACCTAGGATGTATTAAAGCCAAAACAAAACAAAAAAATCCCACACAAACCCCAAACAAACAAAGAAAACCCCAGAAGAAACAGATTTATTTTATAACAACCTCATCACCCCACCATCTCTTACTCTCCAAACATGCACCCGTCCACATACAGTAAAAAATGTGCTGTTCTGTCAAGGCATTTTTAAAATATCAGCCAGATTGTGCATCCATATTGGCTTGTTTCACCACTCATTTCTCTTCACTCTGAAAGAAACAAAGCTCTAAATGCATCAAATAATTAACTTCGTTTTGTGACCCGGTTCCTGTGAGCATGTACTCTGCTTAAGTAAGTGATGAGCACGTTGGCTCCCATGGAAGTCAATAAAAGTGGCAGATGGCTCAGCCATCCCAAAAACCAAGGAACATGGCTGGGTAGGACAAAATTCTGCAAAATCATGATTACTTTATGTCTTATTTCTCTGTTCCAGAGGAAGTTGTACCCCTCAGGAGGCAAGTTTAGGTAGTATTGTTCACACCCTTGGCTTTGCAGACGGCTTCACTGAATTATAGAGCATTAGCAAAACTGCAGGGTTATTTGCAGTGCAAGTAAAGAGTTCTGTCCCTTAAAAATATCCTGCAGCAGATCAAGAACACGAAATTTGCCAATGTAAAGGGGAAAGGACTTGGAAAATTATCAGCCTCAACAAGTGACATGGGAATACATTCTCTCACTGTGCACCTGTGATAGATAAAAATGTCATCACAGAAATAAACAGAGCATATGAGAGTTACCAGGCTCCTTCCTAACTGCTTTCTGAAGCTTCCTGTGGTCTAATTAAATACTTGAAAGAAAAGGCAGCATGCTGAAAGACAAGGAACACATGATTGACATGATACCCAAAACAAATTGAATCCACGGGAAAAATCTGAATCTAGAATTAGATGTAGTCGCCACAGATTGATTGCTCATAGGAAACAGACATTTAGGTTTTATGTAGGGACATATCAGCTGAATGGTTTTGGGGCTTTTGACCTAAAATGTTTGAGAAACTGTGTGGAGAATATCCAAACATAATAAAAATGTCACCCAGATCCTCCAGACTAGTACAGAACAAATTGGAAAAGTGGGAACTGGGATGCACATCATATTTCATCCACCTCACCCTCTCTCTAGGGAGTAGAAGTGATCACACTGACACACACGTACAGAGGAATAAAAGAAGTTTAAAGGCCAACTGCAGAAATGCAGGTGAGCAAAGTCATGGAGTAAATGAGAAATAACACAAGAAGCTACCTGCAGTATACAGAGGAATCTGTAGCTCCACCTAAGGCTGGACAAACTGATTCCTTACTGGAGTAAATCCTAAGGAATTCCATTGACCTCCAGCTTCCATCTGACATTTAACAATGCAGCAGGGACATTTTTGGTTTTGCAGGGAAATGAAAAATAAGCAAAAACCCTCTGACACTGTTAAGAAGTGCCTGGTAAATATTGAATTTTTTTTCATTACAAATATATTTTGATAGGTTTTACAACCTTTAACATTTTATATATATGAACATCATCTATGTGAATATTATATAATTTGAATTTTACTTCTGAGAATATTGCTCAAAAATAAAAGGCCAAGCTCTTGTAACAGATGTTATACAAAGATATGTCTTAGGAATGTTCATGAAATATAAATCTGCAGATATAAGTGATGTTGGATATTTTCAGAGCATAACTTCTTTTATAAAATATTTCATAGAAAACTAAATTTAGATTATCAAATGGTACTATTTATTCAGTCATGGGCAGAAATAGCACAGTAAATCAGACACAAGAAGGAAAAATAGAAATGCTCCTAGACATAGTAGAAACAGATATTTAGCATGAATCTACTGGCTGAAGTATGTTCTTACAAAACATTTGAGAAAATTCCCATAACTAACACATTTGTAAAAATTAAAAGGCTAAATCATCAGTCAGTGACCACTGTGAGTCATTTGTTTACTCTTGGTTAAAATGTCTGAAATGAATGGTGTCATGAGCATCACCGACATTTTCTCAAAACCTTGATGTGCTACTCCTCTCTGCACATTCTCTTTTAATACCACATACTTCTATTTTTGGAATCTTTAATGAGGGCACACTCATATAAATGCAAGTACAGAATATCCCAAATGAACCAAGTGAGGTTTTCCACTCAATGGCTGATTTATCTCACCACAGGTTGTATGAGACCTATGATAATTTTTTTCCTCCCTAATCACTAAAGGGATGCAGATTCCATAAGATTATACCATTCTGTCACTTGTTTTAAAATCTCCCTGGGGAAAGACATCAGTGGCATATTTTTACAATATCTAAGCATGGGGCCTGGTATCCTAAAATAAAGACTATGAATCAATAAGTTCTATTATTCCTGCAAAGAGGAGGGAATACCATGAGTAGTAGCAAGTAAGTAAAAAGTCAAATTATATAATAAGTAACAATCCAACAGCCATCTAACAAAGACATGACTGTTTTTAAGAAAAGTAGATCATCTTACAAGATTAGCATCACTGAACTATCCAATATATCTAGCTTCTATAAATTAATATTGAATTAATCACAACACCTATATAAAAAATGGAAGCAAAAATAAGGCATTTCCTGTATTTACACAAGTGTAAGCAAGAATACAATTTGTCTCTGACTTCAGAATTCAGTAATTAAAAGAAAAAAAATAAAGACAGCAGAACTCTACTGCCTTAAAAAGTCCTTGTAATCAGAAACCATGATTCAAATCTTGCTTTGGTGAAGCATAAAGCTGTGAGTTGAAGAAGTCCTTTTTTTTCCATTCTCATTTAAATACAACAAATTGCACCAAAATCTTTAAACTGGCACATAAAATGCAAGAAACATCCTTCCTCCTATTAAATCTGTTGGATTTGCTGGAGGTATTTTCAATAATGATTTATTATTTTAGTTTTCTTTTCCAGCAGAAAAAAATGTTGTTGACATTCCTCTAAGTGTTTAGCCTAAATTATTACTAAACTGCGCAAGTCTGGTAATTCAATAAACCAAGAATTTGTTCAGGAGAAAAACTAATACTTGTTTAAATGTTGTCACTTTCTTAAACTTAACTACCAGAAAAATGATGCTTTAATTCCTTGATGAAACATAATGAAATCATATTAATTTGCTTTTTCATTGACGAAAGAAGAATCCCATAACATTAACCCCATTAGTTGCAAGAAAAGATCTGGTTTTTATTTCTTGGTGAAGACTGCCATTTAGAAAAAGACATAGACTATTATTTTACTATTCTGTGTATGCATGTGTGCCTTACAAAGCCAGGATTTTGCTGAGCACAAGAATACTGCAGACCTTTTTGTACTTGAGACATGAGGGCAAACCCTGGTTACAGCTTCTTTCCTCTGCATCCAGTCTCTTAAAATCAATGGAAAATCTCCAAGTGATTTTTTTAAAAAATTTTTTTGATGTTAGTAATTTTAAATCAGGTTAGGTGATAGCTGCCTTGGTGCCTGGGAACTGTATAACAGTGTAACATACGCTGATGTTTTTAATGCAGATATTCCACAGCCAGCACATCCTTCACCTGTGCTGTTATACAGGAACTGTGCCTACATCCCCACAATGTCTGTCACAGAATTTGGATTCAGGTCTTTTAAGAAGGCTGCTACATATCAGGAATTTGGATTTAAAAAACAGGGACAGATCATGCTGAAAAGGAGATTGGATTGCTTTCAGAATCCTGCAACACCAGCAGATCTCAGGAAGGACGTTTGGAAACCCAAACAGAGGAAGTGCACTGAGATTCATGCATTCAAACCTCAGATGGTCTTTGTCCATCTGTGATCTCCTGGCTTTGAAACACAGGGCAATGAAAGTAAATGTAGGGGCTTCTTTAAATCAGTTCTGCAAAAAGTATATGTCATATGGGCAGGGTGCAGGCACAATAAAAAAACATCACCACAGGAAACTGCATTTGGTTTGTTTAGAATGGCAGCATAACATTTCTTATAAAAAGAAATGCCTGACAGTGTTTATAAATAGTGAAATATGTGTAAAAATACTCTTCAAATCTATTTGACATCTCTCTTCCAAAGGACTGTATTTTTGGCTGAGTTGTATTTTCAGTCTTTTGCCTTAAGCTTGCATATGACTGCTCTGTTATTTAGAAAGTAGTGACCTTCTTTTACTAATATAAAGAATGGGCAATTTTAAATTGAAATGTACTAAACTACTGCCATTAAATTATAATTTAGTGCACTGCTCAATGCAGAAGCAGTCCTCCTCCTGGAATAGCCTTCTTCCAAAGAAATGGAAAAGAAACAATCAGAGACGACAAGTTTAAATCATATCCAATGGTTCACTAACATAATTCTGGTGCTAGCATAAAAGTAGGTCTTCAGATTGCATGACTTAAACAAAATTGGGTAGTAAACAAAAAAATAACTATGAAGGTACTGCTAAAGAAACAGAAGGAGCACATGGTGAGGAATTTACAGCGAGGAGTCATGGCCTGGAGAAGAATAAGCATGACGAGATAAGAATAGTATTTTTGAAAACAAGGTCATTGCAGAAAAGGTTTCAGATTCCAGACTATGTTTATAGCCTTTGGTGTCAAGCTGCCTAAAAGCAGATTCAGAAGGACTGACTTTGTAAAAGTAAATTTTCTCTGTCATCCTTTTTCTCACCCGAGGTGCTATCTGTCAAGGCCTATAAACTTCACTGTAGATAGATTATGTTAATAAGACATGAAATAATGTACGTGGCTACAGGGAAAAGGAGGGTGCTTGTATCAAACACATTTTCCTGTTCACCGATGCAAGATCTGAGGGGCACTTTCTGCAGATAAATGGGCTTGGAACGACGTTAATTTAAAATTGTGTTCCCAGTTATAAACTGATCATGCAGACAATGGACATGTAAGCAATCCAAACGTGGCCATGAATAGCTATAGCCACCCTTCCTTCTCCAAACTTTTCAATACTGGATATCCAGTATAATCCATACAAGAGCAATACACTCAATTCTCATCATCTCAATTTTGCACTTGAGGTAACTTAAAGAAGGGGGTATAAAGTCAGTTTTTCACAAGAATCTCTTAACTCATTTTCAAACACTGCATGGGAGCTGTGAGGGTTCTGTATCCCTCAAGACTTAAGGTGGGGGCAACAATAGTTCAGAAGTGCTCACTAATTCTGAATGGTTAATTTCAGATTTTCAAAGAGCCAAACTTACTGCTGCTTCCTTTGAGCTGCAGCTGCTGGACATCAGAAAGAGCATTTAGAGTACTTGCATATAGCTAGATGCCTGTCTTGATTTTCAAACCCACAGAGGCACCTAATCCTTAGTGAAAATCACAGGAGATAATTGTAAAATTGCTTTTCAAAGCCAGCTGTAAAGTCATCTCCATTTCTAGGTCCTTTGACAACTGTACTGGCACAAGTGTACTTCTCTGTAATAGATATTTCTGTGTACTCATGTGTTTTCAAGATTTTAGAGTCTGTTAGCAATTACAAGGATTTTTGCTGGAAAGAAAATTAAGTTTGCCTTGAGGTAGCTCTCTTAAATCTGTGACTTCCTACAGGCATTTGCAATTTTAAGGACCTTGAATGACTGGATCAGTTATCACAGACAAAGAAGGGAAGCAGTTGTACTTATATTTGAAATCTTGCGTGTTATGTGTGAGCAGGTTTTATGTGGATACATACCATAATTTCCCATCAATGCGGTAAAGTTTATAGGCAAAAATACAATTTTAGATGAATAATTACAGTCATTATTCCTTTCAATCCACTGCTAAGTCTCCTCTTTATAGACTCTTCTGTTTGTAATGTTTCTTTATATGTGGCTGGCCCTTCTTAAACGGGTACAGCTGAGCAGGAGCACCAGATAAAAGTGATGGCCTGGCCTTTTTCTGGGTTCCTTTGTTCACCAGTCAGGGACCACTGCTTTCACCAAGTCCTACTGCAGCATATTTCTAAGTCTGTAGGTACCTGAATTACTGCCAGCTGGCAGATGCTGATACTCTTGCACAGCTAATAAGCTGCCTGCAGCTTCAGCTCCAGCTGGGGCCTCAGGAACCGAAGCAGGATTTTGGAAGTGTGACTTTCTGTGTTTTCATTGCCAGTGCTTTCTGATCCTTTTCAATGCTCTGAGCACACCTAAGCCAAAAGCTGTCCAGACATATATGGTGGGAGACAGAGGTGCCTGTCTTTCCCTGCTGTCAAACAGGTGTTCTAACAGGGAGACTTGAAATTTCTCTTGCTGCCAAGATGTGGAGGTTCAGGACCTTTCCAAATCATGCTGAGGAAATACCAGCATTCTGCAGGCATCTCTACCACTTCCTTCATGTCTCTTGTTCACACAGTCATGGTGTGTTCACACAGTATGATTTAGATAGATCCCTAATTCTAGAAAATCCCCACATATTTAGGAATCCCAGTGGAAGTGTCTGCTTGCTCCAACACCACCTTCTCATCACAGTTCTTGATCTTCCTGTCTCGTTCAGTCGGGTTGTCTTCCCACACAGCTGACATATGTGGGGCTGCTCTTGGTTACCCAGCCCTTCCCTATAAATTGCTTGAGGGAATTCTGGAACTGAGGACTCAGTTTAGCTACAAGGCTCACCGGAGACATGGAGAAAGGCAGTGCCAGGGACTGAAGTGTTCAAATACCTTTAAAGGTCTAGCTTGAAGCCAGCTGGATTTCTTTTTACCCAGCAAGAGGTCTTTTAAATACCTTCAAGTAAGTAATGTCACTTGTCACAATAAATAAATCACAACAATAAGCCTGGAAAGCATTTTAAATTTTAAATCTTTAAGGGAAAGATCACCTAAACTCTCTCTAAAATACAAAATCTAATGAGAATTCAGAAGAGTTTCTTACTGTAAATGTGGGACACCCACCCTGAATATGAAAAGAGATGCAATAGTATGAATCCATTGAGGGATGAATTGCTGCTCATTATCTTTGTTTGCAGGTAACCAACAGGTAGACTCCAACTTCAGACTCTTTTGCCTGACAACGATCCCCACGAAATAGCAGGCATTCCACTCCCGCTAACTTAAAAGCCTACAAAACTCGGCTAAAAAGGGCCAAATTAAATTCTTTGCAGAATTTCCCCAGTAGAGGTTCCTTGCTCCTCCCTACTTAAAATCATCATTTCTGCAGGAAAACCCATGAGAACAGAAAATATTATGCTCAATATCAAAAGCTCAAAAGCTGCACAACATGCAAGTTAAGCACATGTCCATTGGCTCAAAGTTCCCTAAATCCTTGTATGCAACTCCCTCAACGTTTAGAGTAGGGAAGGGATGAACATGAGGTTATAAGCCTGTGCTCTTACTGTATCATCAACTTCTGCAGTTAGAAATCATCCAGATGGATGACTTCAAAATCATGCTGGATCCGAATTCTTCAGGACTTTGAACACTTGAATCATTCTCTTTAAATAAGGCAGCAAGCACTTTCCACGGCAGCCAAAGTTTCCAATGATTGCAGTGTGTTACTCCAGATATGATGTACTCCACTAATCTCCTCAGGAGGTGATGGAGGCACAGAAAACCCTGTAAGGCCAACCTCTGAAAGGAAAGGTTGCAGACTCTTGGGCAAACAGGGATGATAAAAGCATTCCTGGCAGCTGTTGCTATCTAAGCATTCTGGAACAGTCAAGGACGTCTTCAGAATGGCACAATATCATCTTCAGAAATCCACTCCCATTATCTATTTTGTGTGTGCAGTGCTTGTTCTGCCCCTCACCAACCTTGCATGACCCTCTTTAAAGCTAATGGATGTTAAACATACTCAGGCAAGAGCAAAATGGAAATCAGCTCCTTGCAAAACATACATAATCTTTGGGTTGACAGGCAAACCTGAATCCAGTAACATTTTTGGATAAACATCACTTTGATTTGCCCCTCCAGACCCAAACATGTAGCACAGAACCAAAACCACAATTGCCAACATATTGGCAATGAACTGAACACATGCCACAAACAGAAACAAAACCACACGCAAATCCCAATGCAAGATCAAAAAAAATCTGAACAAAAATCTGAACCAATCTGAGAGAACATAAGTCTGAGATCATGCCCCTACATTTCACAAAAGCCACAGTGCTCAGACCCTCTTTGTCCCAAGGCCTGAATTTTACAATAAATTTGTATCCTTAGGTTACCTTTTCTTCTCAGACATAAATGAAGCAGCCTGGAGATTTCATTCAGTGCTCTCTACAAAACCATAAGCACTCAACCACTGACAAAAATACTCATGCCTTTTCAGTGTTATTCTCACTGTACCTGCTTTTGGGCATCCCCAGGCGTGGCATTAAACATGCCCAAAAGTGTTATGACAGGAGCTCCAGAAACACAGAGCCAGGGCTTTCATGATAGCCAATGACACTGTTCCAGCTGATTAATCTGTGCCCTTAGATGTGATCTTTTTCCTTCAGCCATGTTGGTATGCAAGCTTAACTTTGTGGAGGAAATCAGTCAAGTTCTGCTTAAAATTCTGGCAGTGTAAACCTGAAGCCAGTTCACTGTTCTATTCCCAGTGTTTCAGAAGCACAAAGAGCATTTTAGACCAACAGCAATGTGAAAGGTGATGCACATCTAGAATCAGCCACTGGTAATGCAGAACAATTACATTTTAGATTAGCAACAATGTCCCAATGGTGCACAAGGAAAACAAATGCAAGGAAGCTTCAGAAAGAATAATTTTAATAACCTGTACATATGGTAAGTTCCAAATGAAAGGTGTTAAACTCTTCTACCACCTGCAAACTCTGACCAGTCAGAGTCAATGAGCGAGTTCTCAAACAACTATAGTGAACTGCTTCCAGCTGCATATCGGTGGGAAAAATCTGACCTTTCCTTTCCCAAACTGACCCAAAAGATCTCATGTATCTAATACATAAATATGTGCATAAACTCACATCATTTAAGAACTGTGTTGATTGTTCCATGTTGTTTTTTCACATAGAAAGGATTTTTAGAAGCAAAAGGACAGAGGAGCCCTAAATTCTCACCTTCTTTTGGAAAATCTCTGCTGAAATATCATCACCAGAAAGTCCTTACTTTTATCACATATTTGTTTTGCATATCTTATTAACTATCCCATAGATTTAGCTTGTTGAAAGTTCTTAATGTTATTTTGATGCTAGAAACACATTAGCACTGGTGTTTTCTCTAGATGGCTCCTTTAATCCTTTCCTAGTGGCCCTTCAGTTTTATTTTTTTTTTAAAGAAGTTTACAGCTTATTCAGAATCATGCTGCTCTTTTAATCTCTTGCTGAACCTGCTGTTCTCTTTGTGATAACTATGTTATGTCTTGAGCTACATTGAGATGACTTGAAAATTGAGAAACAGGATTAAACCTTTGTTGTTAATCTTTATGACTGTAACAAAGCTTAATGGGAAATTGGAAGGGATTCAGAGAAGACTGAAAATTATTAAGGTGCTTGGGTAGTACATATTTAATTACCTTCAGAAGGCAGCAGCTCACTAACATGGGTGTAACCAGTGTTACCCAACCTTCGACACCAATCCGAGGAATATGGGGTCAGACCCACAGTAATGGGAGATCATTTTTCACGGTTAAAAAAACTGTAATGGGATAAAAGGATGAACACTGGTTATACTAAATACCAGAAAGTATTCTAAAACTTTAAATCTGATGTTATGAACAGATGATGTCACCTAGGAAATAGTTTGGAGATGGAAGTGGGTGGCTGTTGTCAACTGCCCACCCAGGCTGCAGCCTGTCCCTAAGGCACTCTCAAGAAAGGCATGGCCCAAGCAGCTCCCAGACTTTGTGACCTCCTCTGCTGCACAGCTGGTGTCCCTCTGACTGGAAATCGGCCTTCGGGTTCACTGTAAGATGCTGCACATACTGGCTGCACCTGTGCAAGTTCTTCTTAATGGCTGTGGTTGCATAATTGCCTCTAAAACCACAGAGCTGGGATTTTTCTACAGCTCCTAAAGAAAGCTGGGCTACGCAACCCAGCAGAGTGTAAAGCTCAAACATTTTGCCCACCTTTGAAAATCTCAGCCAAAATGACCAGTTTGGTTTCCTCAGAAACGTCCTCTCTCACCTGTGTGTGTAACAGTTAAGATTCATCAGGCCTTAAGCTACAACACCTCTCCATTCAGAATTGTTATGGGGAAGGGAAGGAGTCTTAATTCTGGAGCTTGTTTTGCCTCTAATCTAGCAGAACTCCACTATCAAACCACACCGAGTGTGACACTCCTTCATTACACATTGGAAGAAAGTTAAATTTCAACAAATGTTAGAGGAGAGAGGGATGGGCTGTCCCCCGCTGAAAACCCTGTTACACTTTTTGCATACTCTATTTTGCAATTGTTTTAAAACTATGCTGAGAATTATGGATAAGAATATTTTAGGCCAAATAAATAAATGGAACAGAGCGATTTTGCAGTGTCATTCTCCCCCCTCTCATTTTCCTTTGTGCTTTGAACAGCTCAGACCATTGCAGAGAGTATTTGACTTGGCAGTTAATCACCAAGGCAAAGGGTCACGTACAAAATCTTAGCTTCCAAGAAACACTCAGTTTCCAGTTTCTCAGTGCCACTAATTGACACCAAGAAAAGATCAGACTCCAAGCACTCAGACACTCCATTTCTCCCTATCTGTCAGTAAGTTAATTGCTGCCTCTTTCTCCACCTCAGGAGAGGCACTGGCCTCTGAAGCCAGATTGCCCAACTTTTGAAGGGAGTCACACATATTGACCCAGACTTTTGCAAGTGACCCTTCAAAAGTCATTCTCTGGTGCTTCTTACAAAATGCATTAAAATTTTGATCTTACTTTGCTCTCCCTAATTATAAGGCTAATCTCATTCTCACTAAATGCTACAACAGTTTTAATATTGGCTCCGGCAGGAGTGGAAACAGGGAGATATATTTAGCATCCAAAGATGATCTACTGTTCACAAGGTCATGGAGTCTGGAACTCAGAAGAAGCTGCCACTTCTTCAAGTTACTGTCATGCTCTAGGGTTTATTGGAAAGAAGCTTCTGTTGTTTTTCAAAGAGCTTCTTTGTGGATATATTTAACCAGATCCTTGGGAAAATCCTGCTAGTGCTAAAATTGGGATTCGTTGAGCCTAAAAGACAAAAGTTTCAGTAACCCTAGGTAAAAGTACATTCAGCAAAGTTGTTCAGCCCAGTTTAGCGGAGCCCTTCTCTTTAGCCAACAGCACACTGCCATCGTGTGGTTCCGGCTGCCACCGGCAACCGGAATGGAATACCGGGATGTTTTCACACAGATTTCCCAGTTCTAATTTCTATTATGCTAATAATGTACCAACTTTTTACTTTCAGGGTATTTACTGAACTTTTTTTTTAAATGAAGCAATTAGTGTGATTCCATCTTCAGACTAGAAGAGTCGAAAATGTTCAATAATATAATTCAAAATTAACAGTATTTTGTTTGCTTTACTTTAGTAGTGAGCTGTTTCTAATGCAGACCACTGCCATCCTTGCATTTCCTTCAATTAATCCAAAATTTGTGGGTTCTTTAAATAATTACTTTTTTATATATGTGTGCCTTCATGCACATAACTTTACTGATCTGTTCAGTCCCTTCTCTGAACTGAGAAAGAACAAATGGCTTTCTAGTCATTCCCTCAATTCTCTATCTTCTAATAATAACTTGCCACTCCTCTCCCAATTTATATTTGTGCCTGGTTTTACTCCATCCTAGGTGCAGAATACAGCATTTGGGATTGTTAAATTTCATCCCATTAATCATTGCCCAATGCTCCAATCTATCAGGATCCCTCTGCAGGGTGTCTTGTCCCTCGAGAGAGTCAATGGCACCTCCCAATTTGGTATCAGCAAATGTGCTCCTGGTGCATTCCACTCTTACATTCAGATCGTTGGTAAATGCATCGAACAGAACTGGCCCCAAAATTGAGCTCTGAGGAACACTGATGATGTTCTGGTGTGGTATTTTTTAGGAATTGACTTGGAGAGGGTAGGCTGTCACAAGTTGTCACTCACAGCTGCTACTGCACAGTGAACAAGCAACAGCTCGCTCTAAAAGGCTGTCTTTATTTTTATTCACCAGGATTGCAGCAGCACCTCCAAGGGACACTCAGTTGTTACTCTCAAATAAACAGCTTGCTTGGAGAAGATAACATTAAAATCTCATACCAGGTATTTGTTATCGCATGTCCATGGAAGAAGGTCTCCCTGACTCAATCCCTACCACAATTACATGACACCCAGGAATGTATTAACAAATATTCTTCTGAGCGAAAATTAATAAAAAGTCAAATTTGCTTTCCTTCTGGCACTTCTATATTCAAACGTGCAAAACTCATTTATGTGCATGCAGTTATGTATATGTAAACATATACATTTACATTACCTTCACATATTCAGTTTCCTTTTTTAATGATGTAGCCCTTAGCTGTCGTACTGGGAGGACAGGTACACTGGAATACCCCACAGGTTGTTCAATATGTTATGCCATGCAGTGCATTACACCATTTTCCATTACGTTCCAGAGAACAGAGTTTATAAAGAAGTCTTTCAGAGACCCTTCCCACCTGCGCTGGTTTGGTGTCCCCGTTCCCCGTGTGTGTAGGACGTGCCGCCGGACTCGGCGATCCAGAGGAGGGCGTCCTGTTGCTTTGGAAAGCGTCCCTGGAGCCCAGCCCGCACCTGGCAAGGATGCAGGGAAACAGCCCGGCCCCAGCAGCGGGAGCAGCAGCGCCCTGCGGGGGGAGGCAGGGGCGTGCAGGAAGCCGGCACAGTGCATTCGCCCTCCTGGGCACACCCAGGGCTCGCTGCTCCCCGGTGTGGGAGGCAGGGGCGTGCAGGAAGCCGGCACAGTGCATTCCCCCTCCTGGGCACACCGAGGGCTCGCTGCTCCCCGGTGTGGGAGGCAGGTGCGTGCAGGAAGCCAGCACAGTGCATTC
>VWPU01011207.1:17691-40599 GCA_013398955.1 Callaeas wilsoni
GGGAGGCAGGGGCGTGCAGGAAGCCGGCACAGTGCATCCCCCATCCTGGGCCACCCAGGGCTCGCTGCTCCCCGGTGCGGGAGGCAGGGCCGTGCAGGAAGCCAGCACAGTGCGTTCCCCCTCCTGGGCACTCCGAGGGCTCGCTGCTCCCCGGGCTCTGGGGCACGGCTGCCGTCCCGCATCCCTGCGCTCCCCGGCGCCTGGGAGCTCTCCGACCACCCGCACTCCCAGCCTTTCGCTTGCTCTCTCCTGGACTCCTCCGAGCAAATCATCGCTCAACTACCCTTAGACTTCAAGAAGTTTTGCAGCGTGAGAGGTCTGGAGTGAAAGGTGAAGATTTTAAACCTGGTCAGTTGTCTGAGCTGCTAAACACCGATCGCTTCTCAGAATTCCAGGCTGAACTCGCTGAAAACCCATAGGTAATGTCGAACCCGAGCCAGTTCCTACAGAAAAGAGGTCCCACATCCCTTTATGAAAAAGACTGTTCAAAATCGGACACTCAGCAGGTCGTACAATCATTAAAAATACCTCTTTTGTAAACAGATACCAGAAGAGCCATCCCAAAGATGAGCTCAGGTGGTCAGGGCGCGGTGCTGGTAACACCAAGGATGTGCGTTCAGTCTCTGTAGGGGCCATTCACTTTAGAGTTGAACTTGATCCTTGTGGATTGCTTCCAACTCAGAATATTTTCTGTAAAATATTAAGCAATTTTGGAACAGGAACCAACATAAAAAGCTCATCAGAGGATTTGGATCTCTGAATTCCAAAGGAAATACCTGCACACTCTGCCTTTCCCAACAATTTATGAGACTACTTTATCAATCCTATGCCTTTGGAAACACTCAAGAATCATGAAGGAAAGAAATCCTGCCTCTGAATAAAAGTTCTCTTTGAAGTTTAATATCTTTCCTAGAGTTAAAGAATAGTTTTGAATGGGAAAAATTAGACTTGTTTAAAAAACTTCACTAACACCTGGCAGGAGCCTTTTTGCTTAAAACAGCAAATATATTTCAAACCATTCAGTGATGAAAATAAAAGAAAATATATAGGAATGGTATATTTAAAGAAAATTATAATGTAGATGAATGTTGCAGTATTTAAAGTATGAAGCATTTTTAACATTATCAATTTCCATATAACTATATTATGCAGAAATAACTATTATAGGCATTTTTAACTTTTAAATTCTATTACTTTTCAATGACTTGATTTGGTAAGGACTTTCATTAAGTGAAAGCTAGGATAGCTTTCATGTCTTCTAATGCATTCTGCTTCTGTATTACCAAAGTCAATGGGAGCTTTTTCATGGACTTGAGTAAAAATTGAACTTTACAGTTCCAGTCAGAGGGAGGGATCTTAGTTCATCTTGATGAAAAGTGGGTACTTTGAATTCCTAAACATAGTTTTTGATAGCTTCTGGACAAATGAATATCTCGAGGTACTTATCAAAAGGGTAGACAGTGTCATAATCTGCTGCCCTGAAAATATGCACTTCTACCTTTTCAAGGTTTTTTTAAACCTGAATTTCCTGTCCTGAGCTGTGAACTGTTATGATACATAGTTAAACAGTTACAACCTTTTATTTCTGTGATGTTTCGTTCCACAAGATCTGCATTTCAACACCTCACATGCTGGTGCTGTGTCTGCAGCACAATTTGCAAAATGCTCTGAGCTCCTTTCAATTGAAATATAGCATGGATTTAAGATGGTCAAGCTGACCACTGTAACACATCGGAGAGCTGGCATAGTCCGTTATATCTGACCAATGAAAAATCCTCATTCTTTCCACAATATTCAGCAGGTCCTGCAATTTTTCTCGCAACAGGAGACGAAATGTTAGGTTACAGAACCCTTAAAATTCCCTGCTGGATCTCACAGAATCTGCAAGTCCCACCCCGCGGAGAATGCCACTTTGCGGCAGTCTCTGCACATTCCCTGAAAGAGTTCAAATTCTTTACACCAATTGAACGCATTTCTGTCTCGTTTGAATGGCAGAGTGAATGGAGACACTTGAGAGTTCTTGGTCGCAGACATTCTAATTGATCTCTTGGCTGCGGTATACTGTAATTTGTATGGAAATATGCATTTCTCTCTGGAGGCTGTCCTGCAGTGGACTAAGCATAGCCATGTCACCTAACAAGAGCACTTTATGAACCATAATTTTCTCTGTTCAAATTATATCTCTCAACTTAGGACGTGCATGAAGAACCTTTCCATATACACACACACAGGAGAGAACCTGTCAAAACATGTAGCTTTGATAACATTGACTCAAAACCTGAAGGCTTAACAAGAGCCCTCTATGAAATAAATGGAGAAGAGGCTAAAAATCATGTTCTCTTCGGCTAAAGTGCTTTCCACACTATCTACGAGCCAGCCTTAGCTGTGGTGTCCGTGGTGCAAATCTCATTAGATAGGCTGGTAAGTTATGCAGGCAGAAACAGACTTCTAAGGATTGCTCTGCAAAGAGGGGGAGTTGGCAGCACACAGAGCACTTCCCTTCCCAGTGCCCGTGCTGTGGGATCTGGTGAATCCCCAGCTGTGCTCTAAAGCGGACCTGTCACGTCCCATGCACTGACTCACTCTTTTGTATCGCACTCCGTCACCGCCGGCACTGCACATTTCTACGCGGCGGCACCGCGGCTTCTCTCCCGCTTTTGGATCCCACACATGACATGCAGGTGGTCAGTGTGCTGGGTGATTATCTGACCAGCTGCATCTGATGGGAGGGTCAAGGAGCAGAAGAAAGGTCACGGTCCTGGCTCTGCAGCTGGGGAATGTGCTCTTTAGCAGGACCCAGTGCTGACAGGTCCCCTCTCAGGGCTGTGTGCTGCGGGGTTCGGCTCTTTAATGACCGGGCAGATGCTTATCACCTAACCTTGCACTGAGATCTGCGCCCCAGCACATGGAATCTCGTGTCTGAACACCAGAGACTTAAGAGGTTTGTTTCATACACTTAGCTTTCTCATGAAATTTCTGCATGAGACACGATGAGACCTCAGTGATCTGGCTGGTATTTCCACAAGAAACCTTTTGTTGACCTTACCTCTACCCTTGTGCTATTACTGATCAGCTATTGGAGACATAGAAACAACAACATGAATTCTGATTTATTTTTTTATATTTTTTTTTATTTACAGAATAAAAAGGCAATAAAGAAGTACTTACGGTGAAGGTAACAGTTGTGGACTGATTTATGCCTACTTCTGATCTCTCTTAGTGGCAATCAAAAATTACATTTCATAAATACGTGTTTGTATACAGTTACTTAAAATGAAAAAGGCAAGTTTTTCATTCCTGAGATTTTAAATGTCATCCACCCAAAAAAAGCACTGTTAACATTTTAGCTGCCCTCAGTAGAGGAGGCCAGTGACTGACATATTAAAAGCCTCAAGGCTGTAGTTGTTTACAAACTTTAATTTTCTAGATCCCTCCACATGTTTAATTCTTCTCCTCACTACAAACCTTCTCACTGTATTTCATTGACTGGCATTTTAACAATAATTTTTTTTTTCCTAACATTTCTTTTTCTGGCCTGATTTTTCATTACCTTCAGTACTATGCCAAGGAAGAACAAGAACTGGGAAATAGCTTTATGCAGAAAACTTCCATTTGGTCTTGTGTACCATTTTTTCCACACTGATGGATGCAGCAGGTTTTCACTGATGCACATGACTCTCTGTGGTATTTCCATGAAAACAGGAATAGCACTGCCTAAACAGAGCAGTTAATAATAAATTAGCAGAATTTAACAATTTTCCTCACAAATGTAGCCCCAAAATCCAGTAAAATAAGACTGAGGAAAAAATCAGATAGGCTGTGCTTTTACATGAATTAGAATCTTTTGGTTTATTTGTCAGAAAAACTCCCTTTGGCAGAATTTCCACTGAAAACCACAATTTGTTTAGGGTATCATATTTGTTGGAACATAGATAGCTGTTCTTTAAGGCATTAAATCTTTCATTATACACAAAAACCACAGTCCTCACATGTCAGGAGAACTTCTGATCTGAAAGATTAATAATTTCTATTACATTGCCTGACTGTCAATTAGTAATGTACAATTGCATTTATTTTTTATGTACTGAGCCCTAAACATCTGTGAGTCTGGAAAATCTTCTTAGTGCATTTTTTAAATTTCATTTCATCTAGAGGTGCAAACACAAAAATAAAAAAAATAAAACATAAGAAACAGTATACAGGCCACCCTATCCCAAATAATCAAATCCAATTAAAATAATAATGTTGTTTTGTATGTGACAGTGATAAATCCCAAGCAGTCAATCTGTTTAAAACTTAAAAATAGTAGTTCATGGTAAAAAAACTTTTAAATGGAATCTATAAGTTTGCTATCCATCATATAATGTAGTAAGCAGTGGCAAAGCAACATAGAAAAGATACAAAAACTAAGTGTCAAATACTTCAAGAATTTAGAGAATATTTCAAAGACAGGTGTGTTAATAACCCCCTTGGTGTGTCAGAAAACTGTATCAGTATTCAGAGGACTCATTAATTATGTTCAACCTTCAATAGCAGTCTGTCCACAATACTGTTCTGCAGAACTTAATGTGTATCTGCTTTCTCTAAGCATTTTCCTCTCTCCTTGTAGCATTTTCAGCTACCCCTGTTGACTGCTATTTCTGATCAAAGTGAAATAAATATCCGCCCCTGCAGATATTGCTCACCCTCCTTTTTCCTATGGTCAAATGAACCCAAATATTCAGGAGGAAAACCAGCAATCAGAATTCTACACAAGATCTAAATCCTCTGTTTTCAGGTTCCACCCAAGAACTTGAGCCTTCCTATTCCCATACCTTTATTTGCCATATTTCACTCGTTATATTCCACTTGCTGCCTTTCCATGTGCTACCACCAGCTACAAGTGAGTTTTCTACTGTTATTTCACTAACCCTAAAGAAACTTAATTCTGTCTTCAAAGTCGTTGTACGGGTGGAGTCTGAGGCACCTCCCTCAATGTGGCTTCAGTAAAATAAAGCAGAAGGAGATGGGAACTTGCTGGGCATTTTTTCAGTGTGTAAAGTTGTAACCTGCATGCAAGATGATCTCAGGAAACCTGAAATTCTCCAGAGTAACGCACCCCTTCTAAAAACATTCCCACCAATTCACTTCTTCTTTCTTAATTTGGCTCACAGTTCTAACAATAGTTGATCTTACACATCTACTTTAACACCAGTGGAGGAAAGAATGGGATCTGCATTTCCTGAGCATTACTCAGCTTTGAGTAATGCATCCCCATGCCTCCGCTTAGGAAGGAAAATGTTATTGGAAAGGTTTGGCAGATGAGCCACCTTGTGCAAAAGTCAAAGTTTTAAGTATCTGGTTGCTTTTGTGTTCCCTGCTCTGCACCCATTGGAACCAAGCCCTCACTTCCCAGTCCTCAGTGATCTTCTCTCCCCTTCCTCCCTTCTCCCCCCAGTATTCCTAGAGAGTTAATCAGTTCTTCCACACCTGCACAAAGGGCAGCCTTTTTAAAATCTCATTATTACCCTGTGCAGTACATTACAATGGTGACAAAAGGAGCATCTCTATTTAGCCTTACCTGGCTTCTAAATTTTCAGTCAAAAGGATTTTCAGTCAAAAGCAGCTTAATTTTAAGGATGACTCTTGCTGCCTTCTCATTATTACATAAGATTCAGATATTACATTTCTGTCTTTATTAACTGATAATCTACGTTACTCTGAATTTCCGGTACTTTATTTACTTAGTTTCTCAAAGAGAGAATAAACAATTTAATTCCTGGAAGCTTTCTGATTTTTGTCTCCTCAATTTTTTTTTGTTGTTTCATTCTGCTATTGAACATAAAACAGATGGATAAGAAAAAACAAGGATGGAAAGGGTGTTCTAATGGCCAGGATCAATTAATCAAAGAAAGATGAGATGAATATTTCCTACTGGCAGGTTTGCAACTCTGTATTTTGCTTCAGTGGATCCTTAGCAAAATCTAGAAATAAACACAGGACAAGGAAATGAAAAGAATGCAGAAGTTGCTCTGTGTTTGGGATTGATTCTACTTCCTCCTATTCATTTCCTCCACTCTTTCAAAATTAAGAAAGAAAATATACACACCCCATGATTTTATATTTATTTCCAGTTAAAAGAAGATTCGTGCTTTTTTTTTTTAAATACTGCGAAGGCTGAACACTCAACTAACCCACTGTGTTTAGGTTTCCCTGAGTGATTCACAGAGATTTGTTAAAGATATAAAATAGCACACTAAACAATGAAAGAGCTTGTTTCCCCAACCATTTCTGTTGAAAGCTACTTTGGATTTGTTCCTATGCAACAAAAATTAAGTTTATGTGTAGGTGTTCCATGTTTTTACAAACTCTACACTCCTTAGTTGTTATAAGATTAAAACAATTTTCTCCCTCAGTAAATGCTTCCCTTGAAAACCACTGGAAGCACATAATTCATCTGTCCATTTATAGCTTCTATTTTCTTCTAGGCACCGAGAAACTACTGATTGTGATTGTTGTTTTCCCTTTTAAGAAGCTGATGTTGAACAAGTGACAGATAAGACAATTTAATGTTTCGGTGACCATACAGATCGATTTTTCATTTATTACGAAGTTTAAAAGATAAAAAAGACAAGCAACTAAGGTATGATTGCAGAGATTTTGTTTAGCAAATTACTCTTCTATACCCAGAAGATTTAACAGGCACTCTCATTAAACCTGCAGGGAGTTTTAAGGTAGCTTTAGTACCAATATTTTACAAAAAATGCATTCAAAGATTTTTCCCCTGAACCATTTTCTTCTCTCTGGAATCTATCAGAACGGTTTGGAGCTACAGTACAAGTCTTTAGCTGTGAATAATAGAAAAAGAAGGAAAAAAAGGAATTTATTACCACAGGCTGCAGAAGGTCTCAATAAAAAGATAAGTGAAAAGGGAACATTGTGGGGTTTCTGTATTGGACAGAGAAATGGACAAACCATACAAATTTGGGAAGGTGTTTGTATGGAAAAGGTAAGGGTTGATATCACACTTCTCATGGTTTCAAACAAGAAGACACTAAAACCTGCTGAAATCTGCTGTTCTGCATGAAGAAATCCTTCTGGGAGAGGGCAGGGGGCCTTGGGTATCTGACCTGGCTGTCCTCAAGAAGTTTGAGGATGAAGAACACCTAAGACAAAATCTTCTTCCTTCCATTTATTCTTTGGGAGACTAAATTTGGATGCCAGAACTGTTTGTCTGTACCCAGTCCTGATGTCAGCTAAGGGGGCACTTGCAGGAGTTTGTGCAGTTTTCATGGTATTACACAAAAATAAAAACAGATGATTAATCAACAGTGAGTAGTCAACAGAGACATCTAAATTGCTTTCAGTAATATCCTAAATAGATTTCAGTCATATTTCAGTAAATCCACTGATTTCAGCTTACTGCATATTTGCAAGAAATATCAAAATTATGTCAAGGATTTGACAGTGATATCTCAAGCAATCTTAGAAATGTCCTGGAGATACAATGTCATTTTATATTCACAAGTCTTATCACCTTTGCAGTTTTAAACATCAGGGACTCACTAGAAAAAGCCCAGAATTTTAGATTCAGAAATTACAGAAGTAATCCTAGACATAAGCCTGGTTCCATCTATCTATAGGTAGATAGACATAAAAAACATGAAGCTACTAAAAATAGCAGAAAATTCTCATCTTTGTTCTTATGAAGCAATTTTTTTCTGCCTGCTCATTTTTCTGAAGGGAAGTACAATTTTACATCCCAGAGATCAATATCTGTGAGAATAATTTAGAACATGTCTATAGATAGTAATTTTGCCCAAGCATTCACTATGAGATTTTTCCATGAGTTTAACTGTTATTCTCAGTATTAAAAATACTACAAATCTTAAGTCATATTAATGAACATGTTTCTATGCAAGTTTTGCAGTACAATAGAATGACATCACTATCAGTACCCTATAAATAACCATCAGCGCTGCTAAATGCTAGAAGCAGATTTTATTGCCTCATATACTACTCTTGACCGCTTAATTAACTACCACAAAAGCTAATTAATTAGACATCACAGTCTCTAATCATTCTGGAATTTGGTCTATTATGTTCAGCTGGAATATCCTCTTTCCTCAACAGACCCCCTAAAGTTTAGATGAACACAATAAAGCACTATGGGTTTTGTATTTTCATCTTTCCACAGACTCAAGATCAGGGTTGAATATTTAGACTGATTCTTTTTTTTAAGATTTTGCCTATTTAACTCTGTCTTTATTAGAGTGGATGTTTTCGTGAGCTTGAAAGGCTTCAGCCTGTTTTGGTGTTAGTGTTCTAGCATTTTAACCTAACATTGCCAAAAAATCATTCTTACGAAGTCAAGAATTTCATCAGCTTAACTCAATGACTGCTTACTGCTGCTCTATCACAACATGCATGTCACATGCACAGGTATTTTATCAAGTGACTTATCAATTAAACTCAAAAGCTGTACCTCTTGGATGCTAAACTGTTTTGTCAACAAGATGCAGCCGCTCTGTAAAGTCAGCCAGTGTATCGTGGCGGAATGAAAGTACCAATGAGAAACAAGCTGATAAATTGGTTTGACTGATCATTAAAACCCATCCAGTATAATCGTTTTAGCTGATCTCGTTTAAGTCATTCCGTGGAGCTGCCAAGAGAGTTCAGGGACAGGTCGATCTTCTATTCGCATCATGCAAGGATCAGGCAGATAAAATCCGATCAGTTACCTGACCATTCTTGCATTTATATGTAATTATTCCCTGTTGTTTTAAAGCTTCCATCTGGAGGAAAGAAATCTGTTCTGCTCCTGACCTTTTCAGACCTCATGTCACTGTATTTAGCTTTAACAGATGGATTCTACTGATCTGATATGAAAATAGAAATAAAAGATCGAAAACATGAAAAGAGCGGAAAAATATAGAATCATTAAAGCCCTGATTCACTGCTAAGTGCAGGTCAGTGGGTGAATCTTCACTGGATTCATGGGTCATCGGTCGGGCCTCACAGCTTGTTCCTGCCCCAAACTGCAAAAGAATTAAAGAGACTCTATTAAGAAGGTGACTGGCACTACCTTCCTCCGAGTGGGAGAGAGCAGGAAGGACTGCTAACACACACGGTGTCCCCAAGGTCATGACTACTCCGAGCACTCAGCTCCAGTCTAAAGTGCCAGTTCTGAACAACGCTCAGATCTGCCTTGTGGCAGCAAGAGCAATTGCTCTGAGCTCTGCAGATTTCTGCACAAGAGCAGAATTCTTCCTGTCTGTGCATGTCTTTTCATCGATTTCTTCAATTTCTTATTCAATTTCACTGGAAGCAACAGAAAAGTATTTGTTTTCTCCAGAGTGGAATGTTTTTTGAGTTGTCTCTTGGATCAGAGATAAGGGCAAATAAAAAAAAATTAAAAAACAAAAAGGAAGTGTTTAACATCATTACTAAGAAGGGATGCAACTGTTTCCTATTTTAGTCTTCCTGTTTAAAAAAACCCTACACACCCTGTCATTACAATATGGCTACAACTATCAAGTGATATAATTTCCTTTATTGTTTCCTGCCCTTAATATTATTGAGTAAGATTAACCAGTTGTCTGTTATTATCCAACTGCTGCCTTTTACTGCAGCAGTGGTTTCGCTCCATAGAGGCCAAAGCAATTCCTGCACGCAGTGACTTTTATGTAAATAGGGAATGGTTAAATTCATCAGCCTAAATCTAGGAGTGACATGTCTTAGTTGTAAGATCTATAAACAAGACACTTTCTGGAAATTATGTTCACCTTACATTAAAGAAATTCAGTAAATTATTTCACCTTTCATCAGTCTAATGCTTTGTACCATTTCTGGGTAAACCAGTTTGAAAATCTTTACTTACTTTTACAGTGTTCAGCAATGTGTTTATGTTTTAAGGGCTATTTTCTCAGTTAACATAAACCAGCATAACTCAGCTGAAGTCAAAGTGCTATTGACTAACAAAGTGAAGATTTACATTTTAAAAAGCCAATTCTCCAAGAAGTTTGTGATTTAATTTTCAAGACTCCTAAAACTGGCCAACTGTTCCAAAGCATATGGCCACATATGAAGATGGTCAGTGTGCTACTAAGAAACAGGTGAGGTCAAAGGAAAACTTTATTTGTTCTATTTTTCTTGCTGTTTTTAAGAAAGTATTTTTCCTACAGCAGTGATGAAATAAAATTTTAAGCATGTTCTAGTCTTTTGCCTGTGACTGTAGAAGCATTTTATGTTTTTGAGGGTATACTCAGAGTGTTTAATTAATATACATTATTAATAAGGAACAGGTTTGCAACAAAGAAGTAGAAGGGATATTATTTATGCAAGGATCTGCAATTATTCCTTTTCCTTTCCATATCTGGACTGCCCAGTGCCTGGCTTCTGGAACCTGTGCTGTTTCTGCACCAGTGCCTAAGGTTTATTTGGGGAGGGGAGGGAGAAGGGCTGCTAATGATCTCCCAGAGATAAATGAAATTGCTGATTTAGTCAAGCTCATTCTTGACCTTGACACAAGATGGGACAGGCAAAGGGAAGAGCTCAAAATAGAGCCAGTGTAAGAAAGGAAGATCAAACGAATGCTCAGGTCTGGCCAAGACCCCCCCTACATTCAGCTAACACCTGGCTGAGTTAGAAAACATGACCAGCCCAACCTTCCTGTAGGAGCCGATTGAAGCTGTCAGCTCCCGGCTTGTCACCCACTGCATCAGGAGGCCCCTGGGCTGCCACAAGAGCCCTAATTAGGCAGAAATGGCACTTCGGCAACTGACCCGCCAGGACCTTTGGCAAAGCATTTAACATCATTAGTTAACATTTTTATTAAAAAAAGTGTGAATGTAAATGAACAGCCAATGCATTTCAATAGGGTTTGTCGGTGGCATTGCATGCCCCCCCACTCTCCCAACCACACACACACTTTTTTGCATGAATAGTTCACTTGTTTTCTCTAAAGGGGGATGGGGAGGTAGAGACTGTTTTTCAAAGGGAACGAGACATGTTCAAAGCAGAAGCAAGGTCTTAAACAATCAGACACAAACTCTTGCCTTTTGGGAAGCGTGTTGGGGAGCGAACAAACAGCTAAATGCAATCCTACCTGCAACATGCCTAAGGGATGTCTGAACGGGAAAGCAGGCATAACCCACACCCGAGCACAGAGATACAAAATCACATGTTCATCTGATTGTTCTAAGAGTATTCATTGTGTTCTCGTTCTTTTCTGTTACATCCAAGAATAGGTACTTAATCCAGTAAGCCTGCAACCCTTTGCCACAGCTATCAAATACTACAGCAGTGTAAAAGAATGAACATCTAAGAATATACTGTCCTCCTCTTTCTTTGTAATTTCTTTAATCATTGCACATTACCTTTGACAGAAGATTACCAATAAATACCAGTCAAGCATATTAGCAACCCACCTTAATTAAGTCCCCACTAGCAGCAATTTATCTGTGAAAAGTTATTTGTTTATACGGAAGAGTATGCAGCCTTGAGGCAGTTTATTAGTACTCCATTTTTTCTGCAGGTTATTTAACTGAAGAGTTTCCATAATTTATCAATACCTGCCCAAAATCCTGGGACAGATTTTGGAGATAAGACACACAGGAAAATTAAATTATTACCAATGTACTTCCTAATAAAGAACTGGATAGGACTTGGAAATGTGTGCAGCCCTCTGATATTTTATGTCTGCTTCCTGTGAACATCCCCCAATCCAGGTTACTTTTATTTTCTTTGAACCCATTATCTCCTTCTTCCTCCAATGGAAGGTAAAAAATTCAGCTCTAGGGCTGATTCCTTAGGCCAGATAAAGACCAAATAACCCCAGATTTTGTAATCTTCTCCCTCAGTGTAACAGCTATATGTTACCAGCAACACTTTTGTTCTACCAAAGAAAAGATCTTTTCATTTGTTAGGAAATCATTCCATTATATTCTATGTACATTCCATTACATTCTAGCTACATGGCCTATCACTCATGCCTTCTAAATAAAGTACGAATGTAAGAAGAGATTAAAATAGATCTCCCACAATTTGGGACTCAGGTACTGAAGATGTTGGTTCAAAACCCAATTCATCAGTCTTGCTCTGAAGCCCATGGAAGTTTATCCTTTTTCTCAGAACCACATTTGAAAAAATGAAATAATAATATTATCATTTTATCACACATTATCCTACCCAGATATTCCAGTCCCTGCCTGTTTCAAGCCATGTACCTGCCATATCAGGAAAAAAAACCAAATCCAAAACTTGGCTGTGCATCTCTCCTGGTCTGGGCTGGGATAGAGCTCATGTTCCTCCTAGTAGCTGGCACAGTGCTGTGTTTTGGATTTAGCATGAGTATAACGCTGATAATACACTGATGTGTTTAGCTGTTGCTAAGCAGTGTTTACCCAAAGTCAAGGACTTTCAGTTTCCCATGCTCTGCCAGTGAGGAGGTGATCGAGAAGTTGTGAGGAAGCATGGCCAGGATATGACCCCAACTTGCCAAAGGGATATTCCACACCACAGAACAGGGGGAAGTTGGCCAGGAGCCACTGGTCACTGCTGGAGGATGGGCTTGGTATGGGTCAGTGAGTGGCAAGTGATTGCATTGTGTATCACTTGTTTCTCTTTTGCAAATGCTCTGGGATCTATGGATTATGTCACATACATTCTTACTCTCTTTGTGTGTGTATCTATACACAAACAAGTGTTTGCATTCTCTTTTTAAACAGATGTGTTTAGCCTTTGAAACAACACGGGATTCTAGATAGAGATTTTTGAAGCACAATACTAAGTTTAGAAATCCATGTACGAAGCCTGGCTTGATCTTTTGACTCAGCTGTGACAGCAAGTGAGCAGGTAATTTTGGCAGCATTGAAATAATTTTTAACATCATTAACAAAAACAAAATCCATGTCTTTCTTTCTAGAGCAGAAAAGACGAGGTAGATATTTTAAAAATTTATTTGCCAATGATACTCATCTGGTGACTTGTCTATCTGCATGATGCAGGTTTTTAGCTTAAAAGCAGTATTAGCAAAAGAAAACCAAAAAAGTTCTTTAGGAATTGCCCAAAAAGCTAAACCATACAGGGCTCAGAAGGTTGGTAACTGTAAAGAGTCTATATGTGACCCCTTTTCCCATCACATGACTATTTTCCAGTCTAGTTCTTCAGTATGGCTTCTCCTCTCCCGCTGGGAACAGGAGGGGTGGGCGAAGGGAGAGAGAGGTGACAGCTTATTGAAAAGCCAGTGCTCCCTGCCTAGTTTTGGCACATTTTCTGCAGGTGCCTCGCACTACAGCCACAATAGGCTCTGGAAGAGAGGATTCAGACCTGTCAACAGCTACAGGAGGCAACTGCACAGCTTTGTCTTACAGGCTAACTTCATTGTCTGCTGTTCTGAGCCCTGCAGCACAGGCACCCGTTAATGAGATGAGCCCCTTTTCCCTCCATTTGTTCCTCCCTCTGTTTCTCTTGCCTTTCTGTAATGATTTAACTTGATCGCATTGGCTGCTCTCTAGTGGGGATTGCTCCAACAATCAGATAAGATAATTGCCTGTAGAATACTGCTCAGCAACAACTATTACTTCCTTTGCTGAAAATGTCAGAGCAATTGAAAGCTCTTAGTGAAGTTCAAGAACAAGGAGGCAAAAAAGAGGCAGTTCCTATATATGGACCTCTCTGTGTGTATATTTAGCAAGTTTGCAGTGGCCAGCTCTCCTGGGTGATCTTACTTTATAAGCAACATTTTGAGCATACTGTATATTTTCATAACTTTTAAAACAACCTAAACAATGTAAACATACACACCAAGTATTTCTCACATTTACTTCAGATTTGGAAGACAATATTGTAGAATTGCCTGGTTTGCATTTTCCCCAATTCCTATTCCATTTCTAGAAACCAAACGAATGCAATTTCTTTTTAATCTTAAAATTTGATCTTAAAATATTTTCTTCATACAAAAGTTTCTGAGGTGAAATGACAGCTGATAGAAAAGTGACATACCAAGAGAAGGTTATTTAAATATTGCACTCCAAATGTAAGTACAATTAAAATACCAGAAATAGTTTGGGCCACTATTTAATTCACTTCTTCACCTGAAAGACACACTGTCTCTGCCAAAAACCACGTGATGTTACACCCTGATGAACAATTCAAGAGCACACCCAGAGACATAATGCTTTTTATCACTAAAGTCACATGCTCTAGAGATTTTGTATGACATCAAGATCCCCATTTATTTGACTGACAGTGCAAATAAGCAAGAAAAAATCCACACAGGCAAAAATTTACTCAGAGCACAGTTGGAAAAACTGCACAAAACCTCATCCTTTATCCTTTTCTATTTCCCATTTTTCCTATACTGCATATATACTGTCAACAGCAATACACCATCACATAGCTATAGCCATCAATTCTTTTTACTGTGAATTTCATAAAGAATAAATAGCTTTTGAAAGCTTCTTAGAGTTCTGTGAAAAGAGTAGAGAGCTGAATCAGCAGCTGGATCATTACAAGCTATTCATATGCTGAGTTGCTGAGGAACCAACATAGGGAAATTCCTTATTCTTTGGGGAGGAACTCCAAAATAGGCAATGATATGACCGTTGTTTTTTGTAGCATCACGGGATTACAAGCACCCAAATCAGTGACTGATATCTGGAGAGATACAGGCCCCAGTCTTGCAATGTTATTCAACCAAATTTACACTAGTTTAACTATGTAGAGAGCCAGATGTACAACTCGTTTATACACTGGATATTTCAGAAACTGAACACTATTTTAGAGCTAATTTCATGGTTATGTTTTGCTATATAAAGCTATGTGCAGTAGACTTGCTCTCTGAAAATCTGAATTAATTATAGTGTGAGTATCCAATTAAACTAAGCACTGATTTCTGAAGTCCACTTTATAACTTATTCTGAATTACGTTGAAACTTTTGCTGGATGATAAGTTTTGCAGCAGTGAAGTAAAAGGATTCAGCAGACATATGAAATATAATTTCCTCTCACTCTTTTTGTGAATATAGTTTGAAAACTTGGTCATTGCAAGAGGAACAATTTTTTTAAAATAGTGCCATAACTTTTTTGTCAAAATTAAAATTGAAATTCTACCTAAAACTTCAACATGAAGAACTGTGATACAGGAAACTGAGAATAACTGATCTCTCTTTGTGTCTGAAGCTTAGGCTAGCAGTCTGACTCTGGAGCCCTTGACAAAAACTCACACTTCTGGAGAAAAGCTGGAAGTGGTAATTGCTACTGATGCTTGTCCTGAAACAACTTGGCCTTTGAATGAACTCCCATTACAGGGCAGACTAGTGCAGTAGCTTCACAAACACTTCATGACAGTCCTGAAAAAATGACCCTTTATAAGCAGGAAACACAAAAGAAAAGCTCTGCTACCTTCTGACAAGGAGCCAGGGAATTTAAGATGTTCCTGTGCTCTTTTTCTTGATTCTTACCCTCACAGAACATGGGTGGAATTAAAACAAAATTGAGAGCCATGCTGTTTATTAAGATGTTTTGCTGCAAGCAGGCAGTAATCCATCTCAGATTTAAGCCTGAAAGCCATTCAGCTTGTAGATCATATGCTTGATATACACAGGAGGTGAGGAGTAGATGATCCAATAGCCCTTTGTGGATTTAAGCTTGTAAATGCCAGGAATATCATTTAACTTTTAAAATAGAGCAATAGAACGCACTTCTCAAAGTAATTTCATTGTGTCACCTACTTATACACAGAATGTTGTAGTCTGTGTATGATGGACTGCTTCTCTCCCCATGCATGGAGCAGGTAACTGAGAATTAGTAAACCAGCACAGTCAAAAAACCTGAAGGTTTTACACTCTGACAAAGACAACTGTGTACATTTGGTACTACTCTTGGCTTAATCACTGAACATCAGCGATTGACAAAACATACATCCTCTTTCTTTGCTGAGGGATGTGATGAATTTTATGATGGATATGTGGGCACATTAGGTGTAGTAATTGTTGTCTGGTTGAAGCCTGATAGGTTTCACACACAGTCCTACTCATTGCTTTAGGTGCATTTCACAAAACATACAAATGCAAATGTACTATCTTCTTCCTGTTCTACAGGGTCTTCTGTCAAAAACCTCCTTTTATCACTCCTCCCCTCGTGTTGTTTCATTAGCTATTTGTAAGAAATGGAGATTAGAAAGCAGCAGACCTGTATAAAGTTAAAGGTACATTCCTATCAGTGCAACAGGCAGAGAGCAGACAATACTTTCGGTGGATAACATGCATATTTTTAAAATAATTTCTAATATTTCTATATAATACATCCTGACAGAAATCTGACGCTGAATTCTATTCTTCAGCACAATTCCAGTTGCGCTCCATTGAACCATAACTTTTCTTACACTAATATAATGAAATACACCATATCAATTCACCATAACCAAACAGGGTTGTGCAATTCCATCAGTGCAATTAATGCAAGAAAGAGAAGGACTTACTGGAGTGAGTCCTGTGCAGGGCACAAAGATGATTAAAGGGCTGCAGTGTCTTTCATAATGGGAGAAGCTGAGACAGCTGGAACTCTTCAGTCAGGGAAAGACGAGGCTCAGGGGGCTCTCATCAGTGTGAATAAATACTTGATGGGAGGGAATGAAGAGGAGAAAGGCAGACTCCTCTCAGTAGATCCCACTAGCAAAACAAGAAGCAATGGGCACAAATTTAAAAATAGCATATTCAGTGTAAGACAAGAATTTAATTTTTGCCATGAGAGCAGTCAAACACTGGAGCAGGTGGCCCAGAGAGGTTATGGAGTCTCCCTCTGGGAACATTCCAAACCTGACTGCACATGGTCCTGGGCAACCTGCTTGAGTGGACACTGCCTGAGCTGGTGAGATGGAGTAGATGATCTCAGAAGGACTCTTCCAACCTTAATGATTGTGATTCTGTCATTTACAGTATAGGATAGCTTCAGGAAAGAAAGATCAAGTTTTGTGAAAATTCATTTGAAAGCTGTACCCTTATGCTCTAGGAATCTGAAACACTGTGTTAATATTAAAAAGCATTTTCTTCTAAAATATACCATGTTTATTACCCTATTTATTTCATAGAGTTTTCAATTGTTCTCTTGAACCAAAAAATATTTTCCAAAACCAAGTCACATTCAGAAGTAGAATATTTCTACATTTGTCCATATGTGTTTGAATCTTGAAGCATGTTTATCAGTGTTTGAAGATAATGAATGCAGGTTTTGTATTAGAAACATTCACTATCTCCATGTTTGTATCAGTCACTGCTTAATTTTTGAAAATAGAGATATTTGAAATCTGAACTAATCCCTTCTGTGCAAAGGCACCATGCCTGGTTATTGCTCCAAGAGTCACATCTCTTCCAAAACACTACAAACCCACCAGACTGACCTCATGGTCCTAGAACTCTTTAATTTCCAGCCTTTCTGTCAGAAATGCTATGGATTTACAAGTGTCATCGATTTTCAATGGAAGTCAAAGGTGCACAGGCTCGCTCAAAATCTTCTGCTTTGAGACAAGCCACACAATGAGCTTCTAATAGGATTCTCTCAGTACAAGAAATTTATGAAAACAGTATTTTACAGATGAGTAACCCTCCAAGCACTAATGCCAGTCAATAGATTCTTTTCCTACAAAATAAGGTATATTTCATTGCATAAGCTGGATGTCATTCAAACATGTCTGAGTGTCTTATATGGAACTTTTAATATTATGTATTTTTCAGAAGTCAGACTTTGAAAAGCTTTTCAGTTTATAATCACACCTAGCGTCAAAAATGTGCATTTTTTTTAAAGAGCATGTAAGATCATTATTTCCTTTGCCTTTTTTTTTTAAATTAACTAAATGAATCTTGAAGTGACGAAAACAATTAAAGATAACAACAGAAATAGGGGAACGTAGGGAATTTTGCCTCCACAGCTCACACAGCATTTCCCTAGCCCCAGGGGAATTATTTAAACCTCATTTATAGCAGAAAAGGATCAAAATGGTTATAAATGTCACATGACTTTCATAAAAGATCTAAAAATATTGCAGAGTTGTGCAAAAAATACCACAACAATAGGCAAGTTTTTTGAAAAAAGAAATAACATGTTTTTGAATTAAAGAAACCTAAATTAGTGAAATGGAAGAAATGAAGTCAGTTATAAATTCATATGATCTTATGGGCTTATCACGAAATGATAGTCAAGCTTTTGCTCCAGATGGTGCAATAGTGCTTGTGACATCCACTTTGAACTGCAATCTAGTTATGTGTCAAACAGGAGAGTCCATTATTCACTGCATCAGTGCTGGGGAAAGAAGGTTAAAAGTTCAAGACATGCCCCAAGTGATTAAGGTTGTAAAAATCAGGAGATATACCATGGGGAAAAAAATGCCACTCTTCCTTTTCTTCCATACTCAGTGTGTTCCCCAAAAAAATGTGTTTAAGCAAAAAAATAAAAAACCAAACCATACTCCAAAACCCCAAACCAAAACAAAAAAAAAAAATAACAGGATGGAGGAATACTACAATTCCCTACAGTAATGTCAAAATTACCTTTTTATTTGAACTCCTTAAACCGTCCTGCTACGAGCTTCACTTTTCCTAGAAAGAAACATAAAGCCTTCTCTTAAAATCTGTCCACAAGTTACAGGACTTGGGAACTCAGTTGACACTTTCTCACTCATTGTGATATTCCTTTCAACTATTACATACTTTTAACTAACTCAGATTTCAAACTTTATTTTTCATGTGCCCCTCAGATCATCAGTTCATCTGCACTAGTCAGGCTTCACTTCTCAGTCATGTAAACCTTTGCTCTGCTAACCAGCAACATAACCTACAAATTGCTTCCAATCACCCCAAAAGTTTCTGCATTTGGAACTGCAAGTGCCGCTTCTCCAATATTAGAGAAAATTTAGATTTCTGATTCAATATAAAAAGAAGAAGATGCAAAACCTGAAAGCTGACGCTAAAAAAATTTGAATTAAAACAACATCTTCTGCAAAATTCTTCATAGTGAGAGTAATGAATGGAAAGTATTAAAAAAAAAGAGGTGCTTTAGTGCTCAGATCCTTTGAAAATGTATGAAGTAATTCTTTTCAGAAAGGTCACTTCTTTCAACAATCAGGTAGAAAAGAGTAATTCCATTGTAATAAATTTTCTGTCCACTGTTTTCTAACTCTCTGTTTATCTCTGAGTTTGATTGCACATTTGTATAAACTGTATTATGTATTATGTACTACAAATGTATTATGGCCATGTTGCCACATCCTCTTTGAAACTGAGTCAATACCTCACGAGGTATGAGCACACATTTTCATGTAATGGAAAATACTGAATAACAATTTCACAAAGCCCAATAACATTCAGACTCTGTATATACTTGTGAGTGTGTTAACATTTCAGAGTAGGATATTGGCAATGCAGACAAAAATCCCTGTAATCCATCACATCAGGGTCCTTGAACTACATGGGATTTAATAATGCCTAAAAGTTCACAAGAGTTATTTCAAAATGCACATACAAAGAAATCCTGTAGCAAACTCCTGATATCCAAGACTAAACCTAGCATTTATCAATAACCTGTGCATTACATTAAAAAAACCTACACACTACAAAACCCATCTATATCACACAAATTTGAGGACAATCTTCTGTAAACTCAAAACTCGGCTCAAAAACTCGTCTTTAAATCCTGTGTGCTCCAAATCACCTTTGGAGCTAGAATGATAAATCAAAGCCTACGGGCTCTCACCCTGCAGCTCAACAGGCTGCTTTGGACAAGGCCAGGCTCACCCTCGCACAGCGGGAGCTGAACAGACCCACAGGAAGGATCCTCAAACTTTAGAAAGAAATTAGTACTAAAGCCCAATCAACTTGAAGTAACCGTTGGAGCGGAGAATGATTACTCAAGGCAAATGAACTCTCATATGAGTACTTGGGAAATTAAAATAATAGTGCTGGGGGAGTGGGGGGAAGACTTAAATAATTATTAGACATTTCCAAATATGTGGTGTATATATATTACTTAAGTTCTTGCAGGTTTTTATCTAGACTAAAAGTCTAATCTAAATGTTGTGTTCAGCCACGTCCAAGGATAGAATCTTTTGTTTAATCTTGTACATAAAGTTATATTTAGCTTTGTTACTGGAGCTTATTCTTTAGAGAATACAGAATATCAAGAATAAAAAGAAACACTACAGAAGCATTTTAGGTATAAAAAGAAAAAGCATTAAAAAGCCTTTTAAAAAAAAAAAAATTAAAATGCCTCAAAAGCAGTAATATATCTGTAGAAGAGAATTTGTATCACCAAGCTAAAAAGACAATCCTGATTTTATTGGAAATGTCATGCAGTTTTTATATACTAAGAGCTGACTTCAAAGAAGCCCTTGTCAGTGGAATGAGCACACATTACTCTTCTGTGAAATCCTACAAGAACACAGATGGCAGTGAGACCATGATCTTAATTGATTTAAGGGTCAAGTTTATATCTTTAAAGCAGCATTTTAGAACAGCAAAAAGCAAATCCTTCATGCGACCCTTAAGCATGTGGTACTATACTTGGGTTTAGAGCCTGCCTAATTAGCACCACGTATTTATAGTCAAAGGAGATGTGTGTGAAAAAAGGAACACACACAACACAGTATCATAAATGAGGAAAAGCTGATCATAATTTGTTTCCTGGTACAAGAGTTATAATAAAGGCACGAGGAGAGAAGAAATTCTGTACAGTTGCTCTCAAAAGAAGAACAACCCATTTCTCTCTGAAACCAAAATAAGACACAATCTAAAATATTTGGGGCAAAATCTGTTGAGAAGGCATCAAAATATGATGTCACCCCTAGGAATATCATGATTACAATTATACAGATGGGGTTTTAATGTACATGTTGAGTGAAGTATCTTCACTGTTTAAAAACAAAAAAAGGAACTACTACAGGGTGTCATGTGTACTCAGTCATTTTTCAAAGGCCAGAGTTACACCAATCACAGGCTTTTCCCCACTGGGTTTGTTCCTTGGCTCTTGCTACATATACTTTGATTAGAGAGTTTTTAATTACACTTTAGCCTGTTAGCACCATGGGGCCAATAAAACTAAGAGAAATAGAACTAAATTCTTTTCATTCAACACAACTGGTAACTAAACACCAATTAATTACACCCACACAAGTCTAATGAAGATAATGGGGTTGAGGAGAGTTCACGGATGGTATGAAGTGGCTTGTGGTATCCTAACCTTAATCAGTTAACTACTTCGTAATAGGGAGGATCACGGGATAAGCCACCCTCTTTCTACATGCTTACAATTATTATTAGTGTTAATGGAAATTACATGGCCATACAGATAATTCATGTAACATTCGCTTGATCAGGAAACAAAAATGATAAATACTTCATGGGAATCCCTACTAGTATTTCCAACAGTTTATTAAAAATAAGAGTGCAGGGTTATTAAATGAGTATCATTCTGCTTCATCTCATTGCTTCACTTAAGGCAAAGCCGAGAAATCTCTTCTTTTCCAGGGAGGTGACATCCACAGCATCTCTGGGAAAGCTATGCCAATGCCTCACCAGCCTCACAGTAAATAATTTCTTCCTGATATTTAATCCATATCTGTCTCAGTTTACGGCCATTGCCCTTTCTTCTATCGCTACATACCCTTGTAAAAAGTCTCTCTCCATCATTCTTGTAGGGCACTCTTTTAGGTACTGGCAAGGGCTCTAAGGTTCCCCTGGAGTCTTTTCTTCTCTAGGCTAAACAGTGCCAACACTCTCAGCCTGTCTTCAAAGCAGAGATTCTCCAACCCTCTGAGGATCTCAGTCGCTCTCCTCTGAACTCATTCTAACAGGCCCACATCCTTCTTATTCTGGGGTCCCCTGACGCAGATGTAGTGGTCCAAGAAGGATCTCAGAAAATGGACTAGAAGGCCACAGTCACCTCCCGTGACCCGCTGTTCTTCTCTCATTTCCATACAGCCCAGCCCATGGGTGGCCTTCTGGGCTGGCAGCACAGATTGCCGGCTCACGCTGAGCTTCTCCTCCATCAGCACCCCCAAGCGCTTCTCCTCAGCCCCTGCCCCGCTCAGCTTCCTGGCCCCTGCAAACGTGCTGAGGGGGAGTTCCATCCACTCTCTGCATCATTGGCAAAGCCATTCAAGAACGCTGGGGCCAAGGGCAGGACCCTGAGGGACACTCCTTGTTCCCGGCCTCCACCTGGGCGTGGAGCCACTGACCACAACTCCCTGGCTGCGTCCATCTGGCCGATTCCTCATGCCCCGCATAGCCCACCCTCCAAAGCCAGGCCTCAGCAGTGTGGGGCTCGGGGTGCCGTGTGGCACTGGGCCTCACAGGGGCTCTGGGCACATCAGCAGGATCAGAGACTGAAATGTTATGAGTAATACTTAAACATTGTTATGACGGAGTTTTGCCCACTATGGCAAAACTGTATAAAGAGGCTGAGACCACCCAAGCCCACCCCTCCTTCACCTGTCTGCAACTTTGGGTTGTGACTTCAGCTGCCTAATGGAACTTGAGATCTGATAAAGGTGACACTATTGATCAATTACCTCTGGTCTAGGGACAAGGAAACAAGACTAAGGGAGAAGAATGTATCCACAAGGAAGCCAAACACAGCAGCTGTCCTGAAAATCAGCTTGGGCCAGGTTCAGCCTGGGGAAGGCCACAGCCCACAGGCTCATGTGCTGAGGTCACATTTGCACACACTCTCCCAAAACCAAGAAGGGTCCTGGGGCTGTGGCATAACCTCTGGTCAGAGGCAGTGAACACCTGTCCTCCCTCACACAAACTGGCTCAGCTGTAAAACCCCCCACCTCGGAAAGACCACATCCATGGGACATTCACATGAGGGGCAGCTGAGGAGCTGTCAAAATCCAACAAAGACCCCCACAGCGCTCCCCAGACTCATTGCTGAGGC